>JADRCD010187035.1:34248-48658 GCA_019843815.1 Montemys delectorum | reverse complement strand
CTCATGTTCTCTTTTCTCTCTCTCTCCTTCCTCTCCTTTCCTTCTCTTCACAAAACTAGCATATTTCTCCTCCCTACAATAAAATAACTCATTCATACATTGCCTCCCTTTTAATTAACGTGCCGTGCAGCAAACAGGCCAGCCCCGGGAGGAGAGAGAGAGACCTGGGCCTTAGCACCATGCCCCCTGCCACCAGGGAGAAAGAAAGTATCAGCAGGCTGCGGCCCAGGCCCCTCCACCTTTTTTGAACCACAAATGTACTTGAAAGTAAGTTCAATCAGTGTGCATTCATAAAGGAAATATATAATGCATAGAAGTTATGCACTTCATTTGAAACCTAGAGAGAATCACTCTTCTATTACTTCTAGAAACACAACTCTATCTTCTAACTCCTTTAAAATAAAAGTGCAGTTAAACACTAAAAGAATAACTTTCCTGATTTGTTTCTCATGAAGAACAGAGAAACATTCAGTTTCTAATGTGTTTTGTGTAGCATCTATGTTAGAGTAGTTTTCTCTCAGTTATAACATATTACACAGTGTTGTGAGAAATGTAAATGTGAATGTACTTGAAAGTCCTTTCACTCATTTTGTGTTCCTAAAGAAAATATATAATGCAGAGAAGTTGAAACTACATTTAAAACCTGGTAAGAAACACTCTTGTTTTCCTCTAATAAACTCACTTTTATCTTCTAACATCTTAAAACTAAAAGTACAGTTCAACACTAAATGGACAACTTTCTGATTGGTTACTCAGGAAGAACAGAGACACATTGAGTTTCCAACGTATTTTGTGTAGTATCTATGTTAAAGTGGATTTCTCTCTGTTAGAACACATTACACACTGTTGTGCCATACGTAAATGTCAATGTATGTGAAAGAAAGTTTAATTAGTTTGCATTCGTGAATGAAATACAATATGTACATACGTTACAAACTTTACTTAAAACCTCATGAAAAACACTCTTATTTACTGCCGAGAAACTAACATTTATCTTCAAACATCCTAAAACTAAAAGTGAAGTTCAAAACAAAAAGGACAACTTTCCTGATTCATTTCTAAGGAAGAACAGAGACGCATTCAGTTTTCAATGTGTTTTGTGTAGCGCCCATGTAAAAGTAGTTTTCTCTCTGTTATAACACATTACATAGTGTTGTATGAAACGTAAATGTGAATGTATGTGAAAGTAACTACAATCAGTGTGCGTTTGAAAAGGAAATACAATACGAATAGAAGTTACAAACTACATTTAAAATTTGATGAGAAGCACTGTTATTTTTCTCGAAGAAATTCACTTCTATCTTCTAAAGCTTTAAAACCTAAAGTGAAGTTCAACACTAAAATGACAAATTTCCTGATTCATTTCTCAGGAAGAAAAGACATGCATTCAGTTTCCAATGTGTTTTGTGTTGTATCTATGTTAAAGTAGTTTTCTCTCTGTTATAACACATTACACAGTGTAGTGGCTAACGTAAATGTGAATGTACGTGAAAGTAAGTTCAATCACTGTGCTTTCATAGAGGAAATACATTACAATTAGAAATTCCAAACTATATTTGAAGCTTGGTAAGAAACACTCTTATTTTCTTCTAAGAAACTCACTTTTATTTTCTAACATCTTAAAACTAAAAGTGCAGTTGAACTCTAAAAGGACAACTTTCTGGATTCATTTCTCTGGAAGAAGCGAGACTCATACAGGTTCCAATGTGTTTTATGTAGTGTCTAGTTTATAGTAGTTTTTTCTCTGCTATACCACATTACACAGGGTTGTATAAAATGTAAATGTGAATTTTCGTGAAAGTAAATTCAATCAGTGTGCATTCGTAAACAAAATACATTACACATAGAAGTTACAGAACTACCTTTCAAACCTGGTGGAATAAACACTTATTTTCTTCTAAAAAACTCACTTCTCTCTTCTAACATCTTAAAATTAAAAGTGCAGTTCAACACTATAAGGACAATTTTCCTAATTTTTTTCTCAGAAAGAATGTACACACATTCAGTTTCCAATGTGTTTTGTGTAGCATCTATGTTAAAGTAGCTTTCTCTCTGTTAGAAAATATTACTCACTGTTGTGCGAAACATAAATGTGAACTTATGTGAAAAAAGTTCAATTAGTGTGCGTTAGTAAACAAAATACATTATACATAGAAGTTACAACTATATTAATAACTAGTGAAAAACACACTTATTTACTTCTAAGAAACACAATTCTGTCTTCTACTGTCTTAAAACTAAAAGTGCAGTTCAACACTAAAAGGACAACTTTCCTGATTCATTTCTCAGGAAGGGCAGAGATGCATTCAGTTTCCAATGTGTTTTGTGTAGCTTAAAGTAGGGTTTTCTCTGTTATAACACATTACACAGTGTTTTGCCAAACATAAATATGAATGTATGTGAAACTAAGTTTAATCAGCATGTTTTGATAAAGAAACTACCTTATGCACAGATTTTACAAATTATATTTAAAATCTTGTGAGAAACACTCTTAATTTCTTGTAAGAAACTCACTTCTATCTTCCAAACACTTAATTCTAAAAGTGCAGGTCAATACAAAAAGAACAAATTTCCTGATTCGTTTCTCAGGATGAACAGAGACACATTCAGCTTCCAATGTATTTCATGTAGTGTCTAGCTTAAAGTAGGTTTTTCTCTGTTATAACATATTACATAGTGTTTTGCAAAACATAAATGTGAATGTACATGAAACTAAGTTCAATCAATGTGCTTTGATAAAGGAACTACATTAAGCACGGAACTTACAAACTACATTCAAAACCTGGTGAGAAACACTCTTATTTTCCTCTAAGAAATTCACTTCTATGTTCTAATGTCTTAAAACTAAAAGTGCAGTTCAACATTAAAAGGACAACTTTCCTTATTCATTTCTCAGAAAGGACAGAGATGCATTCACTTTCCAATGTGTTTTGTGTAGCACCTAGCTTAACGTAGGTTTTTCTCTGTTATAACACATTACACAGTGTTTTGCGAAACAAAATGTGAATGTACATTAAACTAAGTTCAATCAGTGTGATTTGATAAAGGAACCACCTATGCACAGAACTTACGAACTACATTTAAAACCTGGAGAGAAACACTATTATTTTCCTCTAAGAAACTCACTTCTATCTTCTAAACTATTAATACTAAACATGCAGGTCAACACTAAATGGAAAAATTTCCTGATTCATATTTCAGGAAGAACAGAGAGACATTCAGTTTCCAATGTGTGTTGTTTTGTATCTAGCTTAAAGTAGGTTTTTCTGTGTTATAACACATTAAACAGTGTTTGACGAAACATAAATGTGAATTTATGTGTGGCTAAGTTCAATCAGTGTGCTTTGGTAAAGGAACTACTTAACGCAAAGAACTTACAAACTACATTTAAAACTCGGAGAGAAACACTCTTATTTTCTTCTAAGAAACTCACTTCAATCTTCTAAACTCTTAATACTAAAAGTGCAGTTCAAAACTAAAAGGACAACTTTCCTAATTCGTTTCTCAGGAAGAACAGAGACACATTCAATTTCCAATGTGTTTTTTGTAGCACCTAGCTTAAAATAGGTTTTTCTCTATTGTAAAACCTTACACAGTGTTTTGTGAAACATAAATATGAATGTACGTGAAACTAAGTTCAATCAGTGTGCTTTGATAAAAGAACTACCTTATGCACAGAACTTACAAACTACATTTACAACCTGGTGAGAAACACTTTTAATTTCCAATAAGAAACTCACTTCTATCTTCTAAACACTTAATACTAAAAGTGCAGGTCAACACTAAAAGGACAAATATCCTGATTCATTTCTCAGTAAGAACAGAGACACATTCAGCTTCCAATGTGTTTTGTATAGCTTCTACCTTAAAGTAGGTGTTTCTTTACTATAACACATTACACATTGTTTATCAAAACATAAATGTGAATGTTCAGGAAACTAAGTTCAATCAGTGTGCTTTGATAAAGGAACTAGATGATGCACAGAACTTACAAACTACAATAAAAACCTGGTGAGAAACACTCTTATTTTCCTCTAAGAAATTTACTTCTATCTTCTAATGTCTTAAAAAGAAATATACAATTCAACACAAAAGGACAACTTTCCAGATTCTTTTCTCAGGAAGAACAGAGAGACTCAATCAGTTTCCTATATGTTTTGTGTAGCATCTACATTGAAGTAGGTTTTTCTCTGTTATAACACATTGCACAGTGTTTTGTGAAACATAAATGAGAATTTGCGTGAAACCGAGTTCAATCAGCATGCTTTAATAAAGAACAACATTACCCACAGAACTTAGAAACTACATTTAATGCCTGGTAAGAAACACTATTGTGTCGTTCAAAAAAATTCACTTCTATCTTCTAACATCTTAAACTAAAAGTCCACTTCAACACTAAAAGATCAATTTTCCTGATCTGTTTCTCTGGAAGAGCAGAGATGCATTCATTTTCCAATGTGTTTTGTGTAGCATGTATGTTAAAGTAGTTATCCTTCTCTAATAACACAATACACATGTTCTGTGACACGTAAATGTGCATGTATGTGAAACTAAATTCAAACAGTGTGCTTTTATAAAGGAAACACATTATGCACTGTAGTTGCAAACTATATTGAAAACCTTTTGAGAATAACTCTTATATTCTAAGAAACTCACTACTATCTTCTAAAGTGTTAAAACTAAAAGTGGATTTCAACACTAGAAGAATAACTTTACTGATTCCTTTCTCAGTAAGAACAGAGATGCATTCAGTTTCCAATGTGTTTTGTGTAGCATCTATGTTGTGTTTCTCACAAGGTTTTCCATGTTGTTTTTAACTACTGTTCGGATTTTATTTCTTTTATGAAAGTACTCTGCTTGAACTTAGTTTCACATACATTCATATTTATGTTACACATAACCCATTGGAAACTGAATGCATCTGAAACTTTGTACTTTTAGTGTTGAAATTCACTTTTAGTTTTAAGATGTTAGAAGTGAGTTTCTTAGAAGTAATAAGAATGTTTCTCACTATGTTTTCAATGTAGTTTGTAACTACAGTGTGTCATGTATATCCTGTATGAAAGTACACTGATTGAACTTAATTTTATGTACATTCACATTTATGTTTTGCAGAAAACTATGTAATGTATTATAACAGAAGACACTGCTTTAATCTAGATGCTACGCAAAACACATTGGAAACTAAGTGATTCTCTGTTCTTACTGAGAAAGGTATCAGGAAAATTGTCCTTTTACAGTTGAAATGCACTTTTAATTTTAAGACGTTAGAAGATAGAAGTAAGTGTTTCTCACAAGGTTTTTAAGGTAGTTTGTTACTTTTGTGTATGATATATACCTTCATGAAAGCAAACTGACTGAACTTTGTTTCACATACATTCACATTTTCATTTCGCAGGACGCTGTGTAGTGGGTTTTAACAGACAGAAAACTACTTTAACATAGATGCTACACAAAGCACATTGGAAACTTAATTTGTCTCTGATCTTCCTGAGAAAAGAATCAGGAAAATTATCCTTTTAGTGTTGAAATGAACTTTTAGTTTTAAGATGTTAGAAGATAGAAGTGAGTTTCTAAGAAGGAAATAGGAGTGTTTCTCACAAGGTTTTCAATGTAGTTTGTAACTACTGTGTGTAATGTATTACGTGTATGAAAGCACACTGACTTAGTTTTATGTACATTCACATTTACATTTCACAGAACACTGGGTAATGTGTTGTAACAGAGAAAACACTGCTTTAACCTAGATACTACACAAAACACATTGGAAACTCAATGCGTCTCGGTTCTTATTGAGAAACGAATCAGGAAAGTTGTGCTTTTAGTGTTGAAATGCACTTGTAGTTTTAAGACATTAGAAGATAGAACTGAGTTTCTTAGAAGAAAATAAGAATGTTTATCATAAGGTTTTTAAGGTAGTTTGCAACGTTTGTGTATAATGTATACCTTCATGAAGGCACACTGATTGAATTTAGTTTCATATATATTCACATTTTCGTTTTGCAGGAAAATGTGTAGTGGGTTATAACAGAGGGAAAACTACTTTAACATTAGATGCTACAAAAGACATTGGAAATTGAATGTGTCTCTGTTCTTCTTGAGCAACGAATCAGGAAAATTGTCCTTTAAGTGTTGAAATGCACTTTTAGTTTTACGACGTTAGAAGATAGAAGTGAGTTTCTTAGAAGAAAATAAGAGCGTTTCTAACCAGGTTTTAAATGTAGATTCAAACTTCTGTGCGTAATGTATTTCCTGTATGAGAACACACTGATTGAACTTAGTTTCACATACACTCACATTTACTTTCACTGAACACTGTATAGTGTCTTATCAAACAGAGAAAACTACTATAACATCAGCTAAATAAAACACATTGGAAATTGAATGTGTCTCTATTCTTACTGAGAAACGAATCAGGAAGATTGTCCTTTTAGTGTTGAAATGCACTTTTAGATTTAAGATGTTCGAAGATAGAAGTAAGCTTCATTGAAGTAAATAAGAGTGTTTCTCACGATGTTTTCAATGTAGTTTGTAACTACTGTGTGTAATGTGTATCCTGTATGAAAGCACACTGATTGAACTTAGTTTTCCGTACATTCACATTTACATTTCGCAGAATGTGTAATGTGTTATAACAGAGAAAACACTGCTTTAACCTAGACCCTACACAAAACACATTGGAAAATGAATGGGTCTCTGTTGTTCTTACTGATAAAGGAATCAGGAAAGTTGTCCTTTTAGTGTTGAAATGAACTTTTAATTTTAAGTTGTTAGAAGAAAGAAGTGAGTTTCTTAGAAGAAAATAAGAGTGTTTCTCACAAGGTTTTAAGGTAGTTTGTAACTTTTTTGTATAATGTATACCTTCATGAAAGGACACTGATTGAACTTAGTTTCACATACATTCACATATTGGTTTTGCAGGACACTGTGTAGTGGGTTATAACAGATAGAAAACTACTTTAACATAGACGTTACACAAAACACATTGGAATCTGAAATCGACTCTGTTCTTGAGAAACGAATCAGGAAATTTGTCCTTTTAGTGTTGAAATGCACTTTTAGTTTTAAGATGATAGAAGATAGAAGTGAGTCTTTTAGAAGAAAATAAGAGTGTTTCTCACAAGATTTTTAAGGTAGTTTGTATATTTTGCTTATAATGTATACCATCATGAAAGCACACTGATTGAACTTAGTTTCACATACATTCACATTTTTGTTTTGCAGGACACTGTGTAATATGTTATAACACAGAGAAAACTATTTTAACATACATGCTACAAAACAGACTTGAAACTGAATGCGTCTCTGTTCTTCATGAGCAACGAATCAGGAAAATTGTCCTTTATGTGTTGAAATGCACTTTTAGTTTTTACATGTTAAAAGATAGACCTGAGTTTCCTAGAAGGAAATAAAAGAGTTCCTCACCAGGTTTCAATGTAGTTTGTAACTACTGTGGGTAATGTATTTCCTTTACGAGAGCACACTGATTGAACTTAGTTTCACATACATTCACATTTACGTTTCACAGAACACTGTGTATTATCTTATCAAAGTGAGAAACTACTTTAACATAGAGGCTACACAATACACATTGGAAAATGAATGCGTCTCTGTTCTTCCTGAGAAAGGAATCAGGAAAGTTGTCCTTTTTTGTTGAAATGCACTTTTAGTTTTAAGATGTTAAAAGACATAAGTGAGTTTCTTAGAAGGAAATAAAAGTGTTTCTCACCAGGTTTTCAATGTAGTTTGTAACTACTGTGGGTAATGTGTATATTTTATGGAAGCACACTGACTGAACTTAGTTTAAAGTACATTCAGATTTGCATTTCGTAGAACACTGGGAAATGTGATATAACAGTTAAGCACTGCTTTAAACTGAATGCCTCACAAAACACATTGGAACCTGAATATGCCTCTGTTCTACCTGAGAAACGAATCAGGAATGTTGTCCTTTTGGTGTTGAAATGCACTTTTAGTTTTAATATGTGACAGATAGAATTGAGATTCTTAGAAGAAAATAAGAGTGTTTCTCACCGGGTTTTCAATGTTGTTTGTAACTACTGTGTGTAATGTATAACCTATATGAAAGCACACTGATGTAACTTAGTTTCACATACATTCATGTTTTCCTTTTGCAGGACACTGTGTAGTGGGTTATAACAGAGAGAAAACTATTTTAACATAAATGCTACAAAACACATTGAAAATTGAATGCATCTCTGTTCTTTCTGCAAAATGAATCAGGAAAATGGTCCTTTAAGTGTTGAAATGCACTTTTAGTTTTAAGACGTTAGAAGAAAGAAGTGAGTTTCTTAGAAGAAAATAAGAGTGTTTCTCACCAGGTTTTCAATGTAGTTTATAACTACTGGGCATAAGGTATATCCTTTATGGAAGCACACTGATTGAACTTAGTTTTAAGTACATTCAAATTTATGTTTCGCAGAACACTGTGTACAATGTTATCACAAAGATAATACTACTTTAAAATAGACGCTACACTAAACATATTGGAAAATGAATGTGTCTCTATTCTTACTGAGAAATGAATCAGGAAAGTTGCAATTTTAGTGTTGAAATGCACTTTTAGTTTTAAGATGTTAGAAGATAGAAGTGAGTTTCTTAGAAAGAAATAAGAGTATTGCTCACAAGGTTTTCAATATAGTTTGTAACTACTGTGTGTAATGTATAACCTGTATGAAAGCACACTGATGTAACTCAGTTTTACCTACATTCACATTTACATTTCGCAGAACACTGTGTAAAGTGTTATAACAGAGAAAGCATTGCTTTAACCTAGACGTTTCACAAAACACATTGGAACCTGAATGCGTCTCTTTTATTCCTGAGAAACGAATCAGGAAAGTTTTCCTTTTAGTGTTGAAATGCACTTTTAGTTTTAAGGTGTTAGAAGATAGAAGTGAGTTTCATAGAAAGAAATAAGAGTGTTTCTCACAAGGTTTTCCATGTTGTTTGTAACTACTGTTTGGATTTTATTTCTTTTATGAAAGCACACTGATTGAACTTAGTTTCACATACATTCACATTTACATTACACAGAACACTTGTAGTTTGTTACAACAGAGAGAAAACTACTTTAACATGGATGCTACACAAAATACATTGGAAAATCAATGCGTCTCTGTTCTTCCTGAGCAATGAATCTGGAAATTTGTACTTTTAGTGTTGAAATTCACTTTTAGTTTTAAGATGTTTAAAGATAGAAGTGAGTTTCTTAGAAGTAAATAAGAGTGTTTCTCACTATGTTTTCAATGTATTTTGTAACTACAGTGTGTACTGTATATCCTGTATGAAAGGACACTGATTGAACTTAGTTTTATGTACATTCACATTTACATTTTGCAGAACACTATGCAATGTGTTATAACAGAAGACACTGCTTTAATCTAGACGCTACACAAAACACATTGGAAATCGAATGAGTCTCTGTTCTTACTGAGAAAGGTATTAGGAAAATTGTCCTTTTAGGGTTGAAATGCATTTTTAATTTTAAGACGTTAAAAGATAGAAATGAGTTTCTTAGAAGAAAATACGAGTGTTTCTCACAAGGTTTTTTAAGGTAGTTTTTTACTTTTGTGTATAGTAAAACTGATTGAACTTGGTTTCACATAAATTCACATTTTCATTTCGCAGGATACCATGTAGTGGGTTATAACAGAGAGAAAACTACTTTATATAGACACCACAGAAAACACATTGAAACTGAATGAGTCTCTGTTTTTACTGAGAAACGAATCAGGAAATAGTCCTTTTTGTGTTCAAATGCACTTTTAATTTTAAGACATTAGAAGATAGAATTGAGTTTCCTATAAGAAAATAAGAGAGTTTCTCACCAGGGTTTCAATGTGGTTTGTAACTACTGTGGGTAATGTATTTCTTTATGAAAGCACACTGATTGAACTTAGTTTCACATACATTCACATTTTCATTTCACAGAACACTGTGTAGTGTGTTATAACAGTGAAAACACTGCTTCAACCTAGACACTACAGAAAACACATTGGAAATTGAATGCGTCTCTGTTCTTACTGAGAAATGAATCAGAAAAGTTGTCCTTTTAGTGTTGAAATGCACTTTTAGTTTTAAGAAGTTAGAAAATAGAAGTGAGTTTCTTAGAAGGAAATAAGAGCGTTTCTCAAAAGGTTTTCAATGTAGATTGTAACTACTGTGTTTAATGTATATTGTTCATGAAAGCACACTGATTGAACTTAGTTTCAAATACATTCACATTTACATTTCGCAGATCAATGTGTAGTATGTTATAACAGTGAGAAAACTACTTTAAAACACACACTACACAAAAACATTCGAAATTGAATGGATATCTGTTCTTAGTGAAAAACGAATAAGGAAAATGGTCCTTTTAGTGTTGAAATGCAGTTTTTGTTTTAAGATGTTAGAAGATTGAAGTGAGTTTCTTAGAAGGAAATAAGAGAGTTTCTCACCAGGATTTCAATGTAGTTTGTAACTACTCTGGGTAATGTATTTCATTTATGTTTACACACTGATTGAACTTAGTTTTACTTACATTCACATTTATGATTCCCAAAATACTGTGTAGTGTTTTATAACAGATAGAAAACTACTTTAATGTAGTAGCTACACAAAACACATTGGAAACTGAATGTGTCTCTGTTCTTCCTGAGAAACAAATCAGGAAATTTGTCCTTTTAGTGTTGAAATGCACTTTTAGTTTTAAGACCTTAGAATAGAAGTGAGTTTCTCAGAAGGAAATAAGAGAGTTTCTCACCAGATTTTCAACGCAGTTTGTAACTACTGTGGGTAATGTATTTCCATAATGAAAGCACACTGATTGAACTTAATTTCACATACATTCACTTTTACGTTTCACAGATGAGTGTGTAGTGTGTTATAACACTGAGAAAACTAGTTTAAAATAGACGCTACACAGAACACATTTGAAACTGAATGCTTCTTTCTTCTTACTGAGAAACGAATCAGGAAAGTTGTTTTTTTAGTGTTGAAATGCACTTTTAGTTTTAAGACGTTAGAAGATAGAATTAAGTTTCTTAGTAGAAATTAAGAGTGGTTCTCACAAGGTTTTTAAAGTAGTTTGTAACTTTTCTGTGTAACGTGTCCCTTCATGAAAGCACAATGATTGAACTTAGTTTCACACACATTGACATTTACATTTCATAGAACCTGTGTAGTGTGTTACAACAGAGAGAAAACTACTTTAATATACACGCTACGCAAAACACATTGGAAATTGTATGCGTCTCTCTTTTTCCTGACCTATGAATCAGGAACTTTGTCCTTTTAGTGTTGAAATGTACTTTTAGTTTTAAGTTGTTAGAAGATATAATTGAATTTCTTAGAAGGAAATAAGATCGTTTCTCAGACGGGTTTCAATATAGTTTATAACTACTGTGGAAAATGTATTTCCTTAATGAAAGCACACTGATTGAACTTAGTTGTACTTACATTCACATTTACATTTCGCAGAACACTGTGTAATGTGTTATAACAGAGAAAACATTGCTTTAACATAGATGCTAAACAAAACACATTGTAAACTGAATGTGCTTCTGTTCTTCCTTAGAAATGAATCAGGAATGTGGTCCTTTTAGTGTTGAAATGCACTTTTAGTTTTAAGAGGTTAGCAGAAACAAGTGAGTTTCTTAGTTGAAAATAAAAGTGTTTCTTACAAGGTTTTTAAGGTAGTTCGTAACTTTTCTGTGTAATGTATTCCTTCATGAAAGCATACTGATTTAACTTAGTTTCACATACATTCACATTTACAATTCACAGAACACTGTGTAATTTGTTATAACAGAGAGAAAACTACTTTATATAGACACTACAGAAAACACTTTGAAACTGTAAGCGTCTCTGTTCTTACTGAGAAACAAATCAGGAAAGTTGTCCTTTTTATGTTGAAATGCACTTTTCATTTTAAGACTTTAGATGATAGAAGTGAGTTTCTTAGAAGAAAATAACTGTATTTCTCACGATGTTTTCAATGTAGTTTGTAACTACTGTGTTTAATGTATATCCTGTATGAAAGCACACTGATTTAATTTAGTTTCACATACATTCTCATTTACGTTTTGCAGATCACTGTGTAGTGTGTTATAACACTGAGAAAACAACTTTAAAACAGACACTACACAAAAACATTCGAAACTGAATGGGTCTCTGTTCTTACTGAAAAACGAATCAGGAAAGTTGTCCTTTTAGTATTGAAATGCACTTTTAGTTTTAAGATGTTAGAAGATTGAATTGAGTTTCTTAGAAGGAAATAAGAGAGTTTCACATCAGGTTTTCAAAGTAGTTTGTAACTACTGCGGGTAATGTATTTCCATAATGAAAGCACACTGATTCAACTTAGATTCACATACATTCACATTTATGTTTCGCAGATGACTGTGTAGTGTGTTATAACACTGAGAAAACTAGTTTAAAATTGACACTACACAAAACACATTCGAAACTGAATGCTTCTCTGTTCTTACTGAGAAACAAATCAGGAAAGTTATGTTTTTTAGTGTTGAAATGCACTTTTAGTTTTAAGACATTATAAGATAGAATTGAGTTTCTTAGTAGAATTTAAGAGTGGTTTCACAAGGTTTTTAAGGTAGTTTGTAACTTTTCTGTGTAAGGTATTCCTTCATGAAGCACACTGATGGAACTTAGTTTCACATACATTCACATTTACATTTCGCAGAATACTGTGTAGTGTGTTACAACAGAGAGAAATCTACTTTAGCATAGATGCTACACAAAACAAATTGGAAAATGAATGCCTCTCTGGTCTTCCTGAGAAACGAATGAGGAAATTTGTCCTTTTAGTGTTGAAATGTACTTTTAGTTTTAAGTTGTTAGAAGATAGAATTGCGTTTCTTAGAAGTAAATAAGATTGTTTCTCAAAAGTTTTTCAATATAGTTTATAACTACTGTGGGTAATGTATTTCCTTTATGAAAGTATACTGATTGAACTTAGTTTTACGTACATTCACATTTAAATTTTGCATAACACTGTGCAATGTGTTATAACAGAGAAAATATTGCTTTAAAATAGATGCTAAACAAAACACATTGTAAACTGAAGGCACCTCTGTTCTTCCTTAGAAACAAATCAGGAAACTTATACTTTTAGTGTTGACATGCACTTTTACTTTTAAGAGGTTAGAAGATAGAAGTGAGTTTCTTAGTAGAAAGTAAGAGTGTTTCTTACAAGGTTTTAAAGGTAATTTGTAACATTTCTGTGTAATGTAATCCTTCATGAAAGTACACTGATTGATCTTAGTTTCACATACATTCACATTTTCGATTCGCAGAACACTGTGTAATTTGTTATAACAGAGATAAAACTCCATTATATAGACACTACAGAAAACACATTGAAACTGAATATGTCTCTGTTCTTACTGAGAAACAAATCAAGAAAGTTGTCCTTTTTGTGTTGAAATGCACTTTTAGTTTTAAGATGTTAGAAGATAGAATTGAGTTTCCTATAAGGAAATAAGAGAGTTTCTCACCAGGGTTTCAATATAGATTGTAACTACTGTGGTTAATGTATTTCCTTTATGAAAGCACACTGATTGGACTTAGGTACACATACGTTCACATTTACATTTCACAGCACACTTTGCAGTGTGTTATAACAGATAGAAAACTACTTTAACATAGACTCTACAAAAAACACATTGGAAACTAAATGCGTCTCTGTTTTTACTGAGAAATTAATCAAGAAAGTTGTATTTTTAGTGTTGAAAAGCACTTATAATTTCAAGATTTTAGAAGATAGAATAGAGTTCCTTAGAAGAAAAGTTCCTTAGAAGAGTGTTTCTCACAAGGTTTTCATAGTAGTTTCTAACTAATATGCATAATGTATTACCTTTATGAACTTAGTTTCTCATGCATTCACATTTACGTTTCACAGAACACTGTGTATATAAGAGATAGAAAACTATGTTACCACACACGCTACACAAAACACACTGGAAACAGAATGCATCTCTGTTCCTAATGAGAAATGAATCAGGAAAGTTGTTCTTTTAGTGTTGAAATGCACTATTAGTTTTAAGATGTTAGAAGATATAATTGAGTTTCTTAGAAGAATATAAGAGTGTTTCTCACAAGGTTTTCAATGTACTTTGTAATTACGGTGCATAATATATTTCCTTTATGAATGCACACTGAGTAAAATTAGTTTAACATACATTCATATTTACGTTTCACAGAACACTGTGTTGTGGGTTATAACAGAAGGAAAACTACTTTAACATAGCTGAAACACAAAACTATTGGAAAATGAATGCATCTCTGTTCTTTCTGAGAAACGAGTCAGGAAAGTTGTCCTTTTAGTGTTGAAATGCACCTTTAGTTTTAAGATGTTAGAAGATAGAATTGAGGTCCTTAGAAGGAA
>JADRCD010187035.1:0-32768 GCA_019843815.1 Montemys delectorum | reverse complement strand
CAAGAAAGTTGTCCTTTTAGTGTTGAAATGCACTTTGAGTTTTAAGATGTTTTAGAAGAAGGAAGTAGTTTCTTAGAAGTAAATAAGAGAGTTTCTCACCAGGGTTTTAAACTAGTTTGTAATTACTGTGGGTAATGTATTTCCTTTTTGAAAGTGCACTGATTGAACTTAGTTTCACATACATTCACATTTACATATCGCAGAACACTGAGTTGTGTGTTATAACAGACAGAAAACTACTTTAACATAGATGCTACACAAAACACATTGGAAATTGTATGAGTCTCTGTTCTTACTGAAAAACGAATCAGGGAAGTTGTCCTTTTAGTGTTGAATGTACTATTAGTTTTAAGACGTTAAAAGATAGAAGTGACTTTCTTACAAGGAAATAAGTGATTTCTCACCACGTTTTCATATGGATTGTAACTACTGTGGGTAATGTATTTCCTTTGTGAAAGAACAGTTTTTGGAATTAGTTTCACATACATTCACACTTAGGTTTCATAGAACACTGTGTAGTGTGTTATAACAGATAGAAAACTACTTTAACAAAGACGCTACACAAAACACCTTGGAAACTGAATGCATGTCTGTTCTTACTGAGAAAGGAATTAGCAAAGTTATCCTTTCAGTGTTGAAATGCACTTTTAGTTTTAAAACTTTATAAGATAGAGGTATGTTTGTTAGAAGAATATAATAGTGTTTCTCACAAAGTTTTCAATATAGTTTGTAACAACTGTGGATAATGTATATTCTTTATGAAAGCACACTGATTGAACTTAGTTTTACATACATTCATATTTATGTTTCACCGAACACTGTGTAGTGTATTATAACAGAAGCAAAACTACTTTAACATACATGCTACACAAAACACATTGGATACTGAATGTGTCTCTGTTCTACCTCTGAAACAAATTAGGAAAGTTGTCCTTTTAGTGTTGAAATGCACTTTTAGTTTTAAGTCATAAGAAGATAGAAGTGACTTTCTTAGAAGGAAATAAGAGAGTTTCTCACCAGGTTTTCAATGTAGTTGTAACTACTCTGCATAATGCATTTCCTTTATGAAAGCACACTGATTGAACTTAGTTTCATATACATTCACATTTACATTTCGCAGGACACTGTGCAGTGTGTTATAACAGAGAGAAAACTACTTTAACATAGACGCTACACAAAACACATTGTAAACTGAATGCCTCTCTGTTCTTCCTGAAAAACGAATCAGGAAAGTTTTCCTTTTAGTGTTGAAATGCACTTTTAGTTTTACGAGGTTAGAAAATAGAAGTGAGTTTCTTTTAAGAAAATACGAGTGTTTCTCACCAGGTTTTCAATGTAGTTGTAACTACTCTGCATAATGTATTTCCTGTATGAAAGCACACTGATTGAACTTAGTTTCATATACATTCACATGTACGTTTCGCAGGACACTTTTAGTGTGTTATAACAGAGAGAAAACTACTTTACCATAGACTCCACCCAAAACACATAGGAAACTGAATGCATCACTGTTTTTTTCCTAGAAATGAAACAGGAAATTTGTCCTTTTAGTGTTAAAATGTACTTTTAGTTTTAAGATGTTAGAAGATTATGAAGTGAGGTTCTTAGAAGGAAATAAGTGTGTTTCTCTCTAGGTTTTCAATATAGTCTGTCACTACCGTGGGTAATGTATTTCCTTTATGAAAGCACACTGATGGAACTTAGTTCTACATACATAAACATTTATATTTTGCAGAACACTGTGTAGTGTGTTATAACAGATAAAAAAACTACTTTAACATAGACGCTACACAAAACATATTGGAAACTGACTTTGTCTCTATTCTTCGTGAGAAAAAAATCAGGAAAGTTGTCCATTTAGTTTTGAAATGCACTACTAGTTTTAAGTCGTTAGAAGATAGAAGTGAGTTTCTTAGAAGGAAATAAATGAGTTTCTCACCAGGTTTACAATATAGATTGTGACTACTGTGAGTAATCTATTTCCTTTATGAAAGCACACTGATTGAACAGAGTTTCACATACATTCACATTTACGTTTCCCTGGACACTTTGTAGTGTGTTATAACACAGAGAAAAATACTTTACCATAGACACTACACAAAACAAATTGGAAACCTAATTTGTCTCTGTTCTTCCTGAGAGCTAATCAGGAAATTTGTTCTTTAAGTGTTGAAAGCACTTTTAGTTTTAAGACGTCAAAAGATAGAATTGAGTTTCTTAGAAGAAAAAAGATTGTTTCTCACAAGGTTTTTAAGGTAGTTTGTAACTTTTGCGTGTAAAGTATTCCTTCATGAAAGCACACTGATTGGACGTAGTTTCACATACATTCACATTTACGATTCACAGAACACTGTGTAGTGTGTTATAACAGATAGAATATCACTTTAACATAGACACTGAACAAAACACATTGAAAACTGAATGTATCTCTGTTCTTCCTGAGATATGAATCAGGAAATTTGTCCTTTAAGTGTTGAAATGCACTTCTAGTTTTAAGACGTTAGAAGATAGAATTGAGTTTCTTATAAGAAAATAAGAGTGTTTTTCACCAGGTTTTCAATGTACTTTGTAATTACTGGGCATAATTTATTTCCTTTATGAAAAAACACTGATTGAACTTAATTTCACATATATTCATATTTACCTTTTGCAGGATATTTTATAGTGTGTCATAACAGAGAGAAAACTACTTTAACATAGCCACTACACAAAGCACATAAGAAAGTGAATGCATCTCTCTTATCCCTGAGAATTGAATCAAGAAAGTTGTCCTTTTCGAGTAAAAATGCACTTTTAGTTTTAATACCTTTTAGAGGATAGAAGTGAGTTTCATAGAAGGAAATAAAAGAGTCTCTCTCCAGGTTTTCAATGTAGATTGTAACTACTGTGAGTAATATATTTCCTTTATGACAGCACACTGATTGAACTAAGTTTAACATACATTCACATTTACATTTTGAAGGACACATTTGAGTGTGTTATAACAGAGAGAAAACTACTTTAACATAGACGCTACAAAAAAAAAACACATTGGAAACTGAATGTGTCTCTGTTCTTTCTGAGACATGAATCAGGAAAGTTTTCCTTATAGTGTTGAAATGCATTTTCAGTTTTAAGACGTTAGAAGATAGAAGTGACCTTCTTAGAAGGAATTAAGAGAGTTTCTCACCAGAATTTCAATGTAGTTTGTAAGTACAGTTATAAAGTGTATCCTTTATGAAAGCACACTGATTGAACTTAGTTTTATGTACATTCACATTTAAGTTTCACAGAACACTGTGTAGTGTGTTATAACAGATAGAAAACTACTTAAACAGAGATGATACATTGGTAACTGAATGCATCTCTGTTCTTACTGAGAAAGGAATCAGGACAGTTGTCCTTTTAGTGTTGAAATGCACTTTTTGTATTAAGACATTAGAAGATAGGAGTGAGGTTCTTAGAAGAAATTAACAAAGTTTCTCACCAGGTTTTCAGTATAGTTTGTAACTACTGTGGGTAATGTACTTCCTTTATGAAAGCACACTAATTGAACTAAGTTTCACATACATTCACATTTACATTTTGCAGGACACATTTGAGTGTGTTATAACAGAGAGAAAACTACTTTAACATAGATGCTACACAAAACACATTGGAAAATGAAAGGGTCTCTGTTCTTCCTGAGAAATGAATCAGGAAAGTTGTCATTTTAGTGTTGAAATGCACTTTTAGTTCTAAGACATTAGCAGATAGAAGTGAGTTTCTTAGAAAGTAATAAGAGAATTTCTCACCAGGTTTTCAATGTAGTTTTCAACTACTGTGGGTAAAGTATTTCCTTTATGAAAGCCCAATGATTAAACTTAGTTTGACATAATTTCACATTATGTTTCTAAGAACACTGTGTAGTGTGTTATACCAGATAGAAAACTACTTTAACATAGACGCTACACAAAACACATTGGAAACTGAATGTGTCTCTGTTCTTATGAAAAAGGAATCAGGAAAGTTGTCCTTTTAGTGTTGAAATGCACTTTTAGTTTTAAGACTTTAATATAATTGAGTTTCTTAGAAGAAAATAAGTGTGTTTCTCATCATGTTTTCAATGTAGTTTGTAACTACTGTGCATAATGTATATCCTTTATGAAAGCACACTGATTGAACTTAGTTTTACAAACATTCACATTTTACTTTCACAGAACACTGTGTAGTGTGTTATACCAGATAGAAAACTACTTTAACATAGATGCAACCCAAAACACATTGGAAACTGAATGCATATCTGTTCTTACTGAGAAATGAATCAGAAACGTTATCCTTTTAGTGTTGAAATGCACTTACTGTTTTAAGATATTAGAAGATAGAATTGGCTTTCTTATAAGATTATAAGAGTATTTCTCACAAGGTTTTCAGTATATTTGTAAGTACTGTGGGTAACATATTTCCTTTAGGAAAGCACACTGATTGAACTTAGTTTCACATACATTCACATTATGTTTCTCAGAACACTGTGTAGTGTGTTATAACTTACAAAAAACTACTTTAACTTAGACGCTACACAAAACACACTGGAAACTGAATCTGTGTCTGTTCTTTCTGAGAAACGAATCAGGAAATTTGTGCTTTTGATGTTGGAATGCACTTTACATTTTAAGACGTTAGAAGATAGAAGTGGGTTTCTTAGAAGGAAATAAGAGAGATTTTCACCAGGTTTTCAGTATAGTTTGTAACTATTGTGGGTAATGTATATCCTTTGTGAAAGCACACTGGTTGAACTTAGTTTTACAAACATTTACATTTTACTTTCACAGAACCCTGTGTAGTGTGTTTTAACAGATAGAAATCTACTTTAACCTAGAGGCTACAAAAAACACTTTGGAAACTGAATGTGTCTCCGTTCTTCCTGAGAAATGAATCGGGAAAGTTGTCCTTTTAGTGTTGGAATGCACTTTTAGTTTTAAGACATTAGAAGATAGAATTGAGTTTCTTAGCAGGAAAGAATAGAGTTTCTCACCATGTTTTCACTATAGTTTGTAACTACTGTGGGTAATGTATTTCCTTTATGAAACCACACTGATTGAACTTAGTTTCACATACATTCACACTTACCTTTCACAGAACACTGTGTAGTTCATTATGACAGATAGAAAACTACTTTAACATAGAAGCTACACAAAACACATTGGAAACTGAATCTGTCTCTTTTTATACAGAGAAACAAATCAGGAAAGTTGTCCTTTAGTGTTGAAATGTACTTTAAGTTTGAAGAACTTAGAAGATAGAATTGCGTTTCTTTGAAGAATATAAGAGTATTTCTCACAAGGTTTTCTATATAGTTTGTAACTACTGTGTGTAATATATTACCTTTATGAAAGCACACTGATTGAACTTAGTTTCACATACATTCACATATACGTGTTGGAGGACACTTTGTAGTGTGTTATAACAGAAGGAAAACTACTTTAAAATAGGTGCTACACAAAACACATTGGAAAATGAAAGGGTCTTTGTTCTTCCTAAGAAATAAATCAGGAAAGTTTTCCTTTTAGTATTGAAATGCACTTTTAGTTTTAAGACATTAGAAGACAGAAGTGAGGTTCTTAGAAGGAAATAAGAGAGTTTCTCACAAGGATTTCAATGTAGTTTGTAACTACTGTGGGTAATGTATTTCCTTTATGAAAGCACACTGATTGAACTTAGTTTTACATACGTTCACATTTACATTTCACAGAGCACTGTGTAGTGTCTTATAATAGATAGAAAACTACTTTAACCTAAATGCTACAAAAAAACACAGTGGAAATTGAATGCGTCTCTGTTCTTCCTGAGAAACAAATCAGGAAAGTTGTCCTTTTAGTGTTGAAATGCACTTTTAGTTTTAAGACATTATAAGATAGAAGTGAGTTTCTTAGAAGGAAATAAGAGAGTTTCTCACCAGGTTTTCAATATAGATTGTAACTACTGTGGGTAATGTATTTCCATCATGAAAGCACACTGATTGAACTTAATTTCACATACATTCACACTTACGTTTCACAGAATACTTTGTAGTGTGTTGTAACAGAAGGAAAACTACTTTAACATAGAAGCTACACAAAATACATTGGAAACTGAATGCATCTCTCTTCTTACTGAGAAAGGAATCAGGACAGTTGTCCTTTTAGTGTTGAAATCCACTTTTAGTTTTAAGACATTAGAAGATAGAAATGAGTTTCTTAGCAGCAAATAAGAAAGTTTCTCACCAGGTTTTCACTATAGTTTGCAACTACTGTGGGTAATGTATTTCCTTTTTGAAAGCACACAGTTTGAACTTAGTTTCACATACATTCACATTTACCTATTGCAGAACACTGTGTAGTGTGTTATACCAGTTAGAAAACTAGTTTAACATAGACACTACACTAAACACTTTGGAAACTGAATGTGTCTCTGTTCTTCCTGAGAAACAAAACAGGAAAGTTGCCCTTTTAGTGTTGAAATGCACTTTTAGTTTTAAGACGTTAGAAGATTTAAGTGACGTTATGAATAGGAAATAAGATTGTTTCTCACCAGGTTTCCAATGTAGTTTGTAACTAATTTGGGTAATGTATTTCCTTTATGAAAGCACACTGATTGAACTTAGTTTCACATACTTTCACATTTACGTTTCACAGAACACTGTGTAGTGTGTTATTACAGATAGAAAACTACTTTAACATAGAAGCTACACAAAATACAATGGAAACTGAATCTGTCTCTGTTGTTACAGAAATACGAATCAGGAAAGTTGTACTTTTAGTGTTGAAATTCACTCTAAATTTTAAGGCCTTAGAAGATAGAATTGAGTTTCTTTGAATAATATAAGTGTCTTTCTCACAAGGTTTTCAATATGGTTTGTAACTACTGTGTGTAATATATTTCCTTTATGAAAGCACACTGATTGAACTTAGTTTCACATACATTCACATATACGTTTTCCAGGACACTTTGTAGTGTGTTATAACAGAAGGAAAACTACTTTAACATAGATGCTACACAAAACACATTGGAAAATGAAAGGGTCTTTGTTCTTCCTAAGAAATGAATCAGGAAGGTTTTCCTTTTAGTGTTGAAATGTACTTTTAGTTTTAAGACATTAGAAGATAGAAGTAAGGTTCTGTGGGGCAGTTCTGAAAGCCAGAGTCCAGTAGAGCAGAGCCACTTAGAACCCCGGATACCCACTGAGCATTTGCCCAGGAGGGATGGAAGGCATTCACTGAGACCATGGCTCAAATTTCAGCCCAGACACCTCACAGCTGCCCCTGTAGGAGATGTGTGCTCTATCAGGCAGACACTGTCTCAAACTCCCAGCATTCTAGGCCGGACCTTATACACAGTCATATGACCACATGCCAGGCATTCCACACTCCATATAGTAAAAGAAGTGGTTTGCCCCCTCCTCTCTCTCTTGCTCCCTGACTCTCTTTCTCTCTTGTTCCTGTCTTCCTCTCTTCTTCTCCCCTATTGCTCTTACTCTTACCCTCTTGCTCTCTCTCCCCTCTTTGCTCTCTCTCTTCTTTGCTCTTTGTTCTCTTCTCCCTCTTCTCCTCTCTCTCTCTCTCTCTCTCTCTCTCTCTCTCTCTCTCTCCTTTCCCTACTTTCCTTCTCTCTATTCAACTAGCATATTTCCCCCTCCTACAATAAAATATCTCATTCATACATTTCCTCCTTTTTAATTAAGGTGCCATGCAGCAAACAGGCCAGCCTCGGGAGGAGAGAGAGAGAGAGAGAGACCTGGGCCTCAGCATCAGGCCCCTGCCACCAGGGAGAGAGAGAGCATCACCAGGCTTGGCCTGGGCTGCAGCCCAGGCCACCCACTTATTGGAACAGCATAAGTGGAACAGCAAGGTTCTTAGAAGGAAATAAGCGAGTTTCTCACCAGGTTTTCAATATAGATTGTTACTACTGTGGGTAATGTATTTCCTTTAAGAAAGCACACTGATTGAACTTAATTTCACATACAATGAAACTTACGTTTCGCAGAACACTTTGTACTGTGTGATAACAGAAGGAAAACTACTTTAACATAGACGCTACACAAAACACATTGGAAACTGAATGTGTCTCTGTTCTCCTGGGAAATGAATCAGGAAAGTTGTCCTTTCTGTGTTGAAATGCACTTTTAGTTTTAAGACATTAGAAGATAGAAGTGAGTTTCTTATATGAAAATAATATTGTAACTCACCAGGTTTTCACAGTAGTTTTTAACTACTGTACAGATTGTATTTCCTTTATGAACGCACACTGATTGAACTTAGTTTCAGATACATTCACATTTACTTTTCGCATAACAGGTATAGTGTGTAATAATAGAAGGAAAACTACTTCAACATAGATGATACTCAAAACACATTGGAAATTGAATTAGTCTCTGTTCTTCCTGAGAAACAAATCAGGAAAGTTTTCCTTTTAGTGTTGAAATGCACTTGTAGTTTTAAGACTTTAGAAGGTATTAGTGAGTTTCTTAAAAGGAAATAAGAGTTTCTCACCAAGTTTTCAATATAGTTTGTAACTACTGTGCATAATGTATTTCCTTTATAAAAGAACGTAGATTGAATTTAGTTTCACATACCTTCACATTTAAGTTTCACAGAACATGTGTAGTGTGTTATAACAGATGAACAACAACTTTAACATAGATACTACACAAAACACATTGGAAAATGAAAGGGTCTCTGTTCTTCCTGAGAAACGAATTAGGAAAGTTTTCCTTTTAGTGTTGAAATGCACATTTAGTTTTAAGACATTAGAAGACAGAAGTGAATTTCTTAGCAGAAAATAAGAGAGTTTCTCACCAAGTTTTCACTATAGTTTGTAACTACTGTGGGTAATGTATTTCCTTTATGAAAGCACACTGATTGAACTTAGTTTCACATACATTCACACTTAACTTTCACAGAACACTGTGTAGTTCGTTATGACAGATAGAAAATAACTTTAACATAGAAGCTACACTAAATACATTGGAAACTGAATCTCTCTCTGTTCTTACAGAGAAATGATTCAGGAAAAATGTTCTTTTAGTGTTGAAATGCACTTTCAGTTTTATGAGCTTAGAAGATAGAATTGAGTTTCTTTGAAGAATATAAGAATCTTTCTCCCAAGGTTTTAAATAGAGTTTGTAACTACTGTGCGTAATATATTTCCTTTATGAAAGCACACTGATTGAACTTAGTTTCACATACATTCACATATACGTTTTGTAGGACACTTTGTACTATGTTATAACAGAAGGAAATCTACTTTAAAATAGATGCTACACAAAACACATTGGAAAATGAAAGGGTCTTTGTTCTTCCTAAGAAATGAATCAGGAAAGTTTTATTTTTATTTTTGAAATCCATTTTTATTTTTAAGACGTTAGAAGATAGAAGTGAGGTTCTTAGAAGGAAATAAGAGTGTTTCCCATCAGGTTTTCAATGTAGTTTGTAACTACTGTGGGTAATGTATTTCCTTTATGAAAGGACACTGATTGAACTTAGTTTCACATACATTTACATTTACCTTTCGTAGAACACTATGTAGTGTGTTATACCAGACAGAAAACTACTTTAACATAGATGCTACACAAAACACATTGGAAAGTGAATGTGTCTCTGTTCTCCTGGGAAACAAATCAGGAAAGTTGTCCTTTCTGTGTTGAAATACACTTTTAGTTTTAAGACATTATAAGATAGAAGTGAGTTCATTATATGAAAATAAGATTGTTTCTCACCAGGTTTTCACAGTAGTTTGCAACTACTATGCACAATATATTTCTTTATGAAAGCACACTGATTGTACTTAGTTTCACATATATTCACATTTACGTTTCACAGAACAGGTATAGTGTGTTATGACAGAAGGAAAACTACTTCAACATAGATGCTACTCAAAACACACTGGAAACTGAATGCATCTTTGTCATTCCTGATAAACAAATCAGGAAAGTTGTCCTTTTAGTGTTGAAATGCACTTTTAGTTTTAAGACATTAGAAGATGGAAGTGAGTTTCTTAGAAGGAAATAAGAGAGTTTCTCACCAGGTTTTCAATATAGATTGTAACTACTGTGGGTAAAGTATTTCCTTTATGAAAGCACACTGATTGAACTTAATTTCACATACATTCACACTTAAGTTTCGAAGAACACTTTGCAGTGTGTTATAACAGAAGGAAAACTACATTAACATAGATGCTACAGAAAACACATTGGAAACTGAATGCATCTCTGTTCTTACTGAGGAATCAGGACAGTTGTCCTTTTAGTGTTGAAATGCACTTTTCATTTTAAGACATTAGAAGATAGAAGTGAGTTTCTTAGCAGCAAATAAGAGAGATTCTCACCAAGTTTTCACTATAGTTTGCAACTACCATGGGTAATGTATTTCCTTTATGAAAGCACACTGATTGAACTTAGTTTCACATACATTCAAATTGTTTCTCAGAACACAGTGTAGTGTGTTATAACTGATAAAAACTACTGTAACATAGATGCTACACAAAACACATTGGAAAATGAAATGGTCTCTGTTCTTCCTGAGAAACGAATCAGGAAAGTTGTTCTTTTAGTGTTGAAATGCACTTTTAGTTTTAAGACGTTAGAAGATAGAAGTGAGGTTCTTAAAAGATAATAAGAGAGTTTCTCACCAGGTTTTCAATGTAGTTCGTAGCTACTGTGGGTAATGTATTTCCTTTATGAAAGCACACTGATTGAACTTAGTTTCTTATACATTCATATTTATGTTTCACAGAACACTGTGTAGTGTGTTATAACAGTTAGAAAACTACTTTAACATAGGTGCTACACAAAACACATTGGAAATCGAATGCATCTCTGTTCTTACAGAGAAACGAATGAGGAAAGTTGTCCTATAAGTGTTCAAATTCACTTTAAGTTTTAAGACGTTAGAAGATAGAAGTGAGTTTCTTAGAACAATATTAGAGTTATTCTCACAAGGTTTTCAATAGTGTTTGTAACTACTGTGCGTAATATATTTCCTTTATTAAACACACTGATTGAATTAGTTTCACATACATTCATATTTATGTTTCACAGAACAGGTGTAGTGTGTTATAACAGAAGAAAAAATTCTTTAACATAGATGCTACACAAAACACTTTGGAAACTGAATGCATCCCTGTTCTTCCGGAGAATCCAATCAGGAATGTTGTCATTTTAGTGTTGAAATTCACTTTTAGTTTTAAGACATTAGAAGATAGAAGTGAGTTTCTTATATGAAAATAAGATTGTTTCTCACCAGGTTTTCAATGTAGTTTGCAACTACTGTGCATAATGTACTTCCTTTATGAAAGCACACTGATTGAACTTAGTTTTACGTACATTTACATTTAAGTTTCACAGAGCACTGTGTAGTGTGTTATAACAGATAGAAAACTACTTTAAACTAGACGCTACAAAAAAAAAAAACACACATTTGAAACTGAATGTGTCTCTGTTCTTCCTGAGTAATGAATTAGGAAAGTTGTCATTTTAGTGTTGAAATGCACTTTAAGTTCTAAGACGTTAAAGAGAGAATTGAGTTTCTTTGAAGAATATAAGAGTCTTACTCACAAGGTTTTCAATATAGTTTGTAACTACTGTGTGTAATATATTTCCTTTATGAAAGCACACTGATTGAACTTAGTTTCACATAAATTCACATATACGTTTTGCAGGACAGTTTGTAGTGTGTTATAACAAAAGGAAAACTACTTTAACATAGATGTTACACAAAAAACATTGGAAAATGAAAAGGTCTCTGTTCTTCCTGAGAAACGAATCAGGAAAAATTTCCTTTTACTGTTGAAATACACTTTTAGTTTTAAGACATTAGAAGATAGAAGTGAGTTTCTTAGCAGGAAATAAGAGAGTTTCTCACCAGGTTTTCAATGCAGTTTTTAAAGACTGTGTGTAATGTAGTTCCCTTATGAAAGCACAATTATTGAACTTAGTTTCACATACATTCACATTTTGTTTCTCAGAACACTGTGTAGTGTGTAATAACTGATAAAAACTACTTGAACATAGATGGTACACAAAACATATTGTAAAATGAATGCATCTCTGTTCTTACTGAGAAACAAATCAGGACATTTGTCCTTTTAGTGGTGAAATGCACTTTAAGTTTTAAGTTGTAAGAAGATAGAAGTGACTTTCTTAGATGGAAATAAGAGAGTTTCTCACCCGGTTTTCACTATAGTTTGTAACTACTGTCAGTAATGTATTTCTTTATGAAAGCACACTTATTGTACTTAGTTTCACATATATTGACATTTATGTTTCACAGAACATGTGTAGTGTGTTATAACAGAAGGAAAATTACTTTAAAATAGATGCTACACAAAACACATTGGAAAATGAAAGGGTCTCTGTTCTTCCTGAGAAACCAATCAGGAAAGTTTACCCTTTAGTGTTGAAATGCACTTTTAGTTTTAAGACTTTAGAAGATAGAAGTGAGGTTCTTTGAAGGAAATAAGAGTTTCTCACCAGGTTTTCAATGAAGTTTGTAACCACTGTTGGTAATGCATTTCCTTTATGAAAGCACACTGATTGAACTTAGTTGCACATATATTCACATTTACGTTTCATAGAACACTGTGTACTGTGTTATTACTGATAGAAAACTAATTTAATATAGACACCACACAAAACACATTGGAAACTGAATGTGTCTCTGTTCTCCTGAAAAAGAATCAGGAAAGTTGTCCTTTTAGTGTTGAAATGCACTTTTAGTTTTAAGACGTTATAATATAGGAGTGAGTTTCTTATATGAAAATAAGATTGTTTCTCACCAGATTTTCAATGTAGTTTTCAACTACTGTGCGTAATGTAATTCCTTTATCAAGGCACACTGATTGAATTTACTTTCACATAAATTCACATTTACATTTTGCAGGATACTTTGTAGTGTGTTATAACAGATTGAAAATTACTGTAACATTAACGCTACACAAAACACATTGGAAACTGTATGCATCTCTGTTCTTACTGAGAAATTAATCAGCAAAGTTATGCATTTAGTGTTGAAATGCACTTTTAGTTTTGAGAATTTGGAAGCTAGAATTGATTTTCTTATAAGAATATAAGAGTGTTTCTGACAAGGGTTTCAATATAGTTTGTAACTACTGTGGGTAATATATTTCCTTTCTGAAAGCACACTGATTGAATTTAGTTTAACATACATTCTTATTTATGTTTCACAGAACATTTGTAGTGAGGTATAACAGAAGGAAAAGTACTTTAACCTAGACGCTACAAAAAGCACATTGGAAACAGAATGGGTCTCTTTTCTTCCTGAGAAATAAATCAGGAAAGTTGTCCTTTTAGTTTTGAAATGCACATTTAGTTTTAAGACATTAGAAGATAGAAACGTCTTTCTGAGAATGAAATAAGAGAGTTTCTAACCAGGTTTTCAATATAGCTTGTAACCACTGTGTGTAGTGTATTTCCTTTATGAAAGCACAGTTATTGAACTTAGTTTCACATATTCTCCTGAGAAAGAATCAGGAAAGTTGTCATTTTAGTGTTGAAATGCACTTTTAGTTTTAAGATGTTATAAGATAGAAGTGAGTTGCTTATATGAAAATAAGATTGTTTCTCACCAGATTTTCAATGTAGTTTTCAACTACTGTGCGTAATGTAATTCCTTTATCAAGGCACACTGATTGAATTTATTTTCACATACATTCACACTTACATTTTGCAGAACACTATGTAGTGTATTATAACAGATTGAAAACTACTTTAACATAGACGATACACAAAACACATTGGAAACTATATGCATGTCTTTTCTTACTGAGAAACAAATCAGGAAAGTTGTCCTTTTAGTGTTGAAATTCACTTTTAGTTTTAAGTAGTAAGAAGATATTAGTGAGTTTCCTAAAAGCAAATAAGAGAGTTTCTATCCAGGTTTTCAATGTAGTTTGTAACTACTGTGCATAATGTATACCCTTTATGAAAGCACACTGATTGAACTTAGTTTTACGTACATTCATATTTAAGTTTCACAGAGCACTGCGTAGTGTTTTATAACAGATAGAAAACTACTTTAACCTAGACATTACAAAAAACAAATTGGAAACTGAATGTGTCTCTGTTCTTCCTGAGGAACGATTCAGGAAAATTGTCCTTTTAGTGTTGAAATGCACACTTAGTTTTAAGACATGAGAAGACAGAAGTGACTTTCTTAGAAGGAATTAAGAGAGTTTCTAGCCAGGTTTTCAATAAAGATTTTAACGTTTGTGGGTAATGTATTTCCTTTATGAAAGCACAGTTATTGAACTTAGTTTCACATACATTCACACTTACGTTTTGCAGAACACTGTGTAGTGTGTTATAACAGATAGAAAACTACTTTAACATAAACGTTACACAAAACATATTGAAAACTTAAGGCATCTCTGTTCCTACTGAGAAACGAATCAGGAAAGTTGTCCTTTTAGTGTTGAAATGCACTTTTTGTTTTAAGACATTAGAATATATTAGTGAGTTTCTTAGAAGGAAATAAGAGAGTTTCTCACAAAGTTTTCAATATAGTTTGCAACTACTGTGCATAATATATTTCCTGTATAAAAGCATTCTGATTGAATTTAGTTTCACAAATGTTCACATTTACGTTTCACAGAACATGTGTAGTGTGTTATAACAGAAGGAAAACTGCTTTAACATAGATGCTACACAAAACACATTGGAAAAAGAAAGGGTCTCTGTTTTCCTGATAAATATATCAGGAAAGTTTTCCTTTTAGTGTGGAAATGCACTTTTAGTTTTAAGACATTATAAGATAAAAGTGAGTTTCTTATATGAAAATAAGATTGTTTTTCATCAGGTAGTCAATGTAGTTTGCAACTACTGTGCGAATGTAATTCCTTTGTCATTGAGCACTGATTGAACTTAATTTCACATACATTCATATATACGTTTTGCAGGGCACTTTTTTGTGTGTTATAACAGAGAAAAAACTACTTTAACATAGATGCTATACAAAACACATTGGAAAATGAATGCATTTCTGTCCTTCCTGAGAAACGAATCAGGAAAATTGTTCTTTTAGTGTTGAAATTCACTTTTAGTTTTGAGATGTTAGAAGATAGAAGTGAGGTTCTTAGAAGGAAATAAGAGTGTTTCTCTTCAGGTTTTCAATATAGTTTGTAACTAGTATGGGTAATGTATTTCCTTTATGAAAGCACACTGATTGAACTTCGTTTCACCTACATTCCAATTTACACTTCCCAGAACACTGTGTAGTTTGTTATAACAGATAAAAAACTACTTTAACATACACGCTATACAAAGCACATTGGAAAATGGATGCATCTCTGTTTTTCCTGTGTAACAAATTAGGAAAGTTGTCCTTTTAGTGTTGAAATGCACTTTAAGATTTAAGACGTTAGAAGAGAGAATTGAGTTTCTTCCAAGAATATAAGAGTCTTTCTCACAAGGTTTTCACTATAGCTTGTAACTACTCTGTGTAATATATTTCCTTTATGAAAGCACACTGATTAAACTTAGTTTCACATACATTCACATATACATTTTGCAGGACAGTTTGTAGTGTGTTATAACAGAAGGAAAACTACTTTAACGTAGATGCTACATTAAACACATTGGAAAATGAAAGGGTCTCTGTTCATCCTGAGAAATGAACCAGGAAAGTTGTCCTTTTAGTGTTGAAATGCACTTTTAATTTTAAGACATTAGAAGATAGAAGTGAGTTTCTTAACAGGAAATAAGAGAGTTTCTCACCAGGTTTTCAATGTAGTTTTTAACGACTGTGTGTAATGTATTTCCTTTATGAAAGCACACTGATTGAACTTAGTTTCACATAAATTCACATATATGCTTTTCAGGACAGTTTGTAGTGTGTTAATACAGAAAGAAAACTGCTTTAACATAGATGCTACAAAAACCACATTGGAAAATGAAAGGGACTCTGTTCTTCCTGAAAAATGAATAAGGAAAATTTTCCTTTTAGTGTTGAAATGCACTTTTAGTTTTAAGACGTTAGAAGATAGATTGAGGTTCTTAGAAGGAAATAAGAGTGGTTCTTCCAGGTTTTCAATATATTTTTTAACTACTGTTGGTAATGTATTTCCTTTATGAAAGCACACTGATTAAACTTAGTTTCACAAACATTCACATTTATGTTTCACAGAACACTATGTAGTTTGTTATAACAGATAGAAATCTACTTTAACATAGACACTACACAAAACACATCAGGAAATGAATGCGTCTCTGTTCTTCCTGAGAAACAAATCAGGAAAGTTTTCCTTTTAGTGTTGAAATGCATTTTTAGTTATAAGGTGTTAGAAGATAGTAGTCAGTTTCTTAAAGGAAATAAGAGAGTTTTTCACCAGGTTTTCAATGTAGTTTGTAACTTCTGTGAGTAAAGAATTTCCTTTATGAAAGCACATTGATTGTACTTAGTTTCACATACATTCACATTTACATTTCACAGACCACTGTGTAGTGTGTTATACCAGATAGAAAACTACTTTAACATAGATGCTACACAAAACACATTGTAAATTGAATGTGTCTCTGTTCTTCCTGAGAAACAAATGAGGAAAGTTGTCCTTTTAGTGCTGAAATGCACTTTTATTTTTAAGACATTAGAAGATAGAAATGAGTTTCTTAGAAGGAAATAAGAGAGTTTCTCACCAGGTTTTCACTATAGTTTGTAACTACTGTGGGCAATGTATTTCCTTTATGAAAACACACTGATTGAACTTTGTTTTATGTACATTCACATTTACCTTTCCCAGAACACTGTGTAATGTGTTATAACAGAGAAAACACTTCTTTAACACAAATGCTACACAAAACACATTGGAAACTGAATGCATAGCTGTTCTTCCTGAGAAACAAATCAGGAAAGTTGTCCTTTTTGTGTAGAAATGCACTTTTATTTTTATGATGTTAGAAGATAGAATTGAGTTTTTTTTAGAAGAAAATAAGAGTCTTTCTCTCAAGGTTTTTAAGGTAGTTTGTAAGATTTGTGTATAACGTTTTCCTTCATGAAAGCACACTGATTGAACTTAATTTCACATACATTCACATTTATGTTTGCAGAACTCTGTGTGTTGTGTTACGACAGAGAGAAAACTACTTTAACATAGAAGCTACACAAAACACATGGGTAACTGAATGCGTCTTTGTTTTTACTGAGAAACGAATCAGGAAAGTTGTCCTTTTAGTGTTGAAATGGACTTTTAGTTTTAAGACTTCAGATTATAGAAATGAGTTTCTAGGAAGGAAATAAGAGAGATTCTCCCCAGGTTTTCAAAGTAGTTTGTAACTACTGTGGGTAATGAGTTATCTTTATGAAAGCACATTGATTGAACTTAATTATACCTACATTCATATTTACATTTCACAGAACACTGTGTATTGTGTTACAAGAGATAGAAAACTATTTTGTCATAGACGCTACACAAAACACATTGGAAACTGAATGCTTCTCTGTTCTTCCTGAGAAACAAATCAGGAAACTTGTCCTTTTAGTGTTGAAATGCACTTTTAGTTTTAAGACCTTAGAAGATAGAAGTGAGTTTCTTAGAAGGAAATAAGAGAGTTTCTCACCAGGTTGTCAATGTAGATTGTAACTACTGAGGGTAATGTATTTCCTTTATGAAAGCACACTGATTGAACTTAGTTATTCATACATTCACATTAGCATTTCGCAGGACACTAGTAGTGTGTTATAACAGAAGGAAAACTACTTTATGATAGATGCTACACAGAACACATTGGAAACTGAATGCATCTCTGTTATTCCTGAGAAACGAATCAGGAAAGTTGTCCTTTTAGTGTTGAAATGCATTTTAATTTTATGACATTAGATGATAGAATTGAGTTTCTTAGAAGAAAATAAGAGTGTTTTTCTCAAGGTTTTTAAGGTAGTTTGTAACTTCTGTGTGTAAAGCGCACTGATTGAATTTAGTTTCACATACATTCACATTTACGTTTGCAGAACCCTGTGTTGTGTGTTACAACAGAAAGAAAACTACATAAACATAGAAGCTACACAAAACAGATTGGTTACTGAATGCGTCGCCGTTTTTACTGAGAAACGAATTAGGAAAGTTCTTCTTTTAGTGTTAAAATGCACTTCTAGTTTTAAGACGTTAGAAAATAGAAGTGAGTTTCTAAAAAGAAAATAAGAGTGTTTCTCAAAAGGTTTTTAAGGTAGTTTTAACTTTTGTGTGTAATTCATTCGTTCATGAAATCACACTGATTGAACTTAGTTTCACATACATTCACATTTACATTTCACAGAACAATGTGTAGTGTGTTATAACAAAGAGAAAACTACTTTATAGTAGACACTACACAAAACACATTGGAAACTGAATGCATCTCTGTTCTTCCTGAGAAAGAATCAGGAATGTTGTACATTTAGTGTTGAAATGCACATTTAGTTTTAAGACGCTATAAGATAGAAGTGAGTTTCTTAGAAAGAAATAAGAGAGTTTCTCAGCAGGTATTCAGTATAGAATGTAACTACTGAGGGTTATGTATTTCCTTTATGAAAGCACACTGATTGATTTTAGTTACACAAACATTCACATTTACGTTTTGCAAAACACTGTTTAATGTATTATAACAGAAAGAAAACTACTTTAACATATTTGCTACACAAAACACATTGGAAACTGAATGTTTCTCTGTTCTTCCTGAGAAACGAATGAGGAAAGTTGTCCTTTTAGTGTTGACATGCAATTTTAGTTTTAAGACGTTAGATGATAGAATTGAATTTCTTAGAAGAATATAAGAGTGTTTCTCACAAGGATTTCAGTATAGTTTGCAACTACTGTGGGTAATGTATTTCCTTTATGAAAGCACGCCGATTGATTTTAGTTTCACACACATTCACATTTACATTTCGCAGAACACTGTGTTGTGTGTTATAAGAGATAGAAAATAACTTAAACATAGACACTACAGAAAACACTTTGGAAACTGAATAAGCCTTGTTCTTCTTGAGAAATGAATCAGGAAGTTGTCTTTTTTGTGTAGAAATGCAGTTTTAGTTTTAAAATGTTAGAATATAGAATTGAGTTTCGTAGAAGAATATAAGAGTCTTTCTCACAAGGTTTTCAGTATAGTTAATAACTACAGTGGGTAATATATCTCCTTTTTAAAAGCACACTGACTGATTTTCGTTTCTCGTACATTTACATTTAAGTTTTGCAGAACACTGTGTAGTGGGTTATAACAGAAGGAAAACTACTTTAACATAAATAATACACAAAACACATTGGAAACTGAATGCATCTCTGTTCTTCCTGAGAAACGGATCAGGAAATTGAATTTTTAGGGTAGAAATGCACTTTTAGTTTTAAGATGTTGGAAGATAGAAGTGAGTTTCTTAGAAGGAAATAAGTTTCTCATCAGGTTCTCAATATAGATTGTAACTACTGTGAGTAATTTATTTCCTTTATGAAAGCACATTGATTGAACTTAGTTTCACATATATTCACATTTACGTTTTGCAGAACACTGTGTAGTGTGTTAAAACACAGAGAAAACTACTTTAACATAGACACTACACAAAACACATTGGAAACTCAATGCGTCTCTGTTCTTGAGAAACGAATGAGGAAAGTTGTCCTTTAAGTGTTGAAATGCACTTTTAGTATTAAAACTTTAGAAGATAGAAGTGAGTGTCTTAGAAGAAATTAAGAGTGTTTCTCACCAGAATTTCAATGTAGTTTGTAACTATTGTATATAATTTATTCGTTCATGAAAGCTCACAGATTGAACTTAGATTCACATACATTCACATTTAAGTTTTGCAGAACAATGAGTAGTATGTTATAACAGAGAAAAAACTATTTTAAAGTAGGCTCTACACAAAACACATTGGAAACTGAATGTGTCTCTGTTCTTCCTGAGAAACGAATCAGGAAAGTTGTCTTTTTAGTGTTGAAATTCACTTTTAGTTTTAAGACATTACAAAATAGTAGTGAGTTTCTTAGAAGAGAATAAGAGTGTTTCTCTCCTGGTTTTCATTTTAGTTTGTAACTACTGTGCATAATGTATATCCTTTATGAAAGCACACATATTGAACTTAGTTTTATGTATGTTCACATTTATGTTTTGCAGAACACTGTGTAATGTGTTATAACAGAGGAAACACTGCTTTAACACAGAGGCTATAGAGAAGAGATTGAAACAAAATGTGTCTCTGTTCTTACTGAGAAAGGATTCAGGAAACTTGTCCTTTTAGTGTTGAAATGCACTTTTAGTTTTCAAACGTTAGAAGATAGAAGTGAGTTTCTTAGAAGGAAATAGGAGAGTTTCTCATCAGGTTTTCAATATAGATTGTAACTAGTGTGAGTAATGTATTTCCTTTATGAAAACACACTGATTGAACTTAGTTTCACTTACATTCACATTTATGTTTCCCTGGAAACTTTGTAGTGTGATATAACAGAGAGAAAACTACTTTAAAATAGACGCTACATAAAACGCATTGGAAACTGAATGCGTCTCTGTTCTTCCTGAGAAATGAATCAGGAAACTTGTCTTTTTAGTTTTGTAATGCACTTTCAGTTTTAAGACATTAGAAGATAGAAATGAGTTTCTTAGAAGAAAGTAAGAGTGTTTCTCACCAGGTTTTGAATGTAGTTTTTAACTATTGTGTGGAATTTATTGATTCATGAAAGCACACTGATTGAACTTAGTTTCACATACATTCACATTTACATTTCGCAGAACAATGTGTAGTGTTTTATAACAGAGAGAAAACTACTTTAAAGTAGATGGTACACAAAACACATTGGAAATTGAATTTGTCTCTGTTCTTCCTGAGAAAGGAATCAGGAAAGTTGTCCTTTTAGTGTTGAAATGCACTTTTAGTTTTAAGACATTAGAAGATAGAAGTGTGTTTCTTAGAAGAAAATTGGAGTGTTTCTCCGTGGGTTTCAATGTAGTTTGTACCTACTGTGTATAAAATATGTCCTTTATGAGAACACACTGATTGAAGTTAGTTACACATACATTCACATTTATGTTTCAAAGGACACTTTGTAGTGTGTTAGAACGGAGAGAAAATTAATTTAACATAGATTCTACACAAAACATAGTGGAAACTTCGTGCATCTATCATCTTCCTGAGAAACTAATCAGGTAAGTTGTCCTATTAGTGTTGAAATGCACTTTTAGTTTTAAGATATTAGAAGATAGAAGTGAGTTTCTTAGAAGGAAATAAGAGAGTTTCTCACGAGGTTTTGAATGTAGTTTGTAACTACTGTGCATAATGTATTTCCTTTATGAAAGTACACTGATTGAACTTTGTTTCACATACATTCACATTTACGTTTCGCAGAACACTGTGTAGTGTGTTATAACATATAGAAAACTACTTTAATATAGATGCTACACAAAACATCTTGGAAACCGAAGGCGGCTCTGTTCTTCCTGAGAAACGAATCAGGAAAGTTGTATTTTTAGTGTTGAAATGCACTTTTAGTTTTAAGACACTAGAAGATAGAAGTGAGTTTCTTAGAAGAAAATAAGAGTGTTTCTTACCCGGTTTTCAATGTAGTTTGTAACTAATGTGAATAATGTATGTCCTTTATGAAAGTACACTTATTTAATTTAGTATTGCTTACATCCATATTTATGTTTTACAATACACTGTCTAGTCTGTTATAATAGATAGAAAATTACTTTAACATAGACTCTACAAAAAAACACATAGCAAACTGAATGTGTCTCTTTTCTTCCAGAGAAACGAATCAGGAAAGTTGTCCTTTTAGCATTGAAATACACTTTTAGTTTTAAGACTTTAAAAGAGAAGTGAATTTCTTATAAGAAAATAAGTGCTTCTCACCAGGTTTTCAATGTATTTTATAACTACTGTGCTTATTGTATTTCCTTTATGAAAGCACAAAGATTGAACTTAGTTTCACTTACATTCACATTTATGTTTCACTGGACACTTTGTAGTGTGATATAGCAGAGAGAAACTACTTTAACATAGACGCTACACAAAACACATTGGAAACTGAATGCGTCTTTCTTCTTCCTGAGAAACGAATCAGTAAACTTGTCTTTTTAGTGTTGAAATGCACTTTTGGTTTTATGACCTTAAAAGATAGAAGTGAATTTCTTAGAAGGAAATAAGAGAGTTTCTCACCACACTTTTAATATAGATTTTAAATACTTTGGGTAATGTATTTCCTTTATGGAAACACACTGATTGAACTTAATTTCACATACATTCACACTTATGTTTTGCAGAACACTGTGAAATGTGTTGTCACAGAGAGAAAACTACTTTTACATAGACACTACACAAAACACATTGGAAACTAAATGGGTCTCTGTTCTTATGGAGAAACTAATCAGGAATGTTGTCCTTTTAGTGTTGAAAAGAACTTTTAGTTTTAAGACCTTAGAAGATAGAATTGAGTTTCATAGACGAATATAAGTGTGTTTGTCACAAGGTTTTCAATTTAGTTTGTAACTACTGTGCGTAATGTATTTCCTTTATGAAAGCACACAAATTTAACTTAGTTTCATATACACTAACATTTACGTTTCACAGAACACTTTGTTGTGTGTTACAACAGATAGAAAACTACTTTAACATAGACGCTACACAAATCACATTGGAAATTAAATGCTTCTCTGTTCTTCCTGCTAAAGGAATCAGAAAAAGTGTCCACATAGTGTTAAAATGCACTTTTAGTTTTAAGATGTTAGAAGATAGAAGTGAGTTTCTTATAAGAAAATAAAAGTGTTTCTCACCTGTTTTTCAATGTAGTTTGTAACTACTGTGTGTAATGTGTTTCCTTTATAAAAGCACACTGATTGAACTTTAGTTTCACATACATTCACATTTAGGTTTCGCAGAACACTGAGTAGTGTGTTATATCAGAGAAAAAACTACTTTAACATAGATGCTACACAAAACACATTGGAAACAAATGCGTCTCTGTTCTTCCTGAGAAAGGAATCAGGAAAGTTGTACTTTTAGTTTTAAAATACACTTTCAGTTTTAAGACTTTAGAAGATAGAACTGAGTTTCTTAGATGAATAAAAGAGTGTTTCTCACCAGATTTTCAATGTAGTTTGTAACTACTGTGGGTACTGTATTTCCTTTATGAAAGTACACTGATTGAACTTAGTTTCACATACATTCACATTATGTTTTGCTGGATATTGTGTAGTGTGTTATAAGAGAGAAAACTACTTTAACATAGACGTTACACAAAACACATTGGAAACTGAATGAGTCTCAGTTCTTTCTGAGAAACGAATAAGGAAAGTTGTCCTTTTAGTGTTGAACTGCACTTTTATTTTTAAGAAGTTTGAAGAAGGAAGTGAGTTTCTTTGAAGAACTTAATAGTGTTTCTCACAGGTTTTAAATGCCGTTTGTACCTTCTGTGCATTATGTATTTCCTTTATCAAACCATACTGGTTTAACTTAGATTCATGTACATTCGTGGTTATGTTTCCCAAAACACTGTGTAATGTGTTATAATAGAGAAAAACCTACTTTAGGCTAGATCCTACACAAAACACATTTAGAAACTGAATGATTTCAGTTCTTTCTCAATAGAACGAATCAGGCAATTTGTCCTTTTAGTGCTGAACTGCACTTTTAGTTTTAAGATGTTAGAAGAAAATAATAGTGTTTCTCACCAGGTTCTAAATGTAGTTTGTACCTTCTGTGTGTGATGTATTTCCTTTATCAAACAACATTGAAAGAACTTAGTTTCATGAACTTTCAGGTTTATGTTTTGCAAAACACTGCATAAGGTCTTATAACAGAGAAAAACCTACATTAAATTAGACGCCACACTAAACACATTGGAAACTGAATGCGTCTCAGTCTTTCTCAGAAACGAATCTGGAAATTTGTCCTTTAGTGTTGAACTGCACTTTTAGTTTTAAGATGTTAGAATATACAATTGGTTTCTTAGATGTAAATAAGAGTGTTTCTAACAAGGTTTTAAATGTATTTTGTACCTTCTGTGCACGATGTATTTTGTTTATGAAACGACACTGATTGAACTTAGTTTCACATACATTCATGTTTCTGTTTTGCAAAACAATGTGTAATGTGTTATAACAGAGAAAAACCTACTTTAAGCTAGACGCTACACAAAACCCATTGGAAAATGAATGCATGTCAGCTCTTTCTGAGAAGCGAATCAGGAAAGTTGTACTTTTAGTGTTCTACTGCACTTTTACTTGTAAGATGTTAGAAGATAGAGGTGAGTTTCTTAGAGGAAAATAAGAGTGTTTCTCACCAGGTTTATTTGTAATTTTGTACCTTCTCTGCGTTATATATTTCCATTTTCAAACCACACTGCTTTAACTTAGTTTCATGAACATTCAACTTTCTGTTTTGCAAAACACTCTGTAATGTGTTATAACCGAGAAAGAGCTACTTTTAGCTAGACGCTACACAAAACACATTGGAAACTGAAGGCATCCCAGTTGTTCCTAAAAAACGAATCAGGAAAGTTGTCCTTTTAGTGTTGAACTGCACTTTTAGTGTTAAGATGTTAGAAGAAAATAAGAGTGTTTCTCACCATGTTATAAATGAAGTTTGTATCTTCTGTGCATGATGTATTTCTTTTATCAAACCACAGTTATTGAACTTAGCTTCACAAACATTCACGTTTATGTTTTGCAAAACACTGTGTAATGTCTTATAACAGGGAAAAACCTACTTTAAGTTAGATGCTACACAAAACACATTGGAAACTGAATGCGTCTCAGTTCTTTCTCAGAAACGAATCAGGAAAGTTGTCCTTTTATTGTTGAACTGCATTTTTGTTTTATAACATTAGAAGATAGTATTGAGTTTCTTAGAAGAAAATAAGTGTGTTTTTCACCAGGTTTTAAGTGTAGTTTGTACCTTCTGTGTGTGATGTATTTCCTTTATCAAACTACACTGATTGAACTTCGTTTAACATACAATCACAATGATGTTTCTCAAAAAAAAACTGTGTAATGTGTTATAACAGAGAAAAATCTATTTTAAATTAGATGTGACAAAAAACACATTGGAAATTGAATGTGTCTCAGTTCTTTCTCAGAAAGGAATCAGGAAAATTTTTCTTTTAATTTTGAACGGCACTTTTAGGTTTAAGACCTTAGAAGATGGAATTGAGTTTCTTAGAAGAAAATAAGAGTGTTTATCACCAGGTTTTTAACGTAGTTTGTACCTTCTGTGTGTGATGTATTTCATTTATCAAAGCATACTGACTGAACTTAGTTTCAAAAACATTCACGTTTCTGTTTTGCAAAACACTGATTAATGTGTTATAAAAGAGAAAAACCTCCTTTAAGATAGAGGCTACACTAAACACATTGCAAACTGAATTCGCCTCAGTTCTTTCTCAGAAACGAATCAGGAAAGTTGTGCTTTTAGCATTGAACTGCACTTTTAGTTTTAAGACGTTTGAAGATAGAAGTGAGTTTCTTAGAAGAAAATAAGAGCGTTTCTAACCAGGTTTTTAATGTAGTTTCAAACTTCTGTGTGAAATGTATTTCCTTTACCAAACCACACTGATTCAACTTAGTTTCAAGAACATTCACGTTTCTGTTTCGCACAACACTGTGTAATGTGTTATAAAAGAGAAAAACCTCCTTTAAGATAGAGGCTAAACTAAACACATTGCAAACTGAATTCGCCTCAGTTCTTTCTCCGAAACAAATCAGGAAAGTTCTCCTTTTAGTGTTGAACTGCACTTTTAGTTTTAAGACTTTAGAAGATATAATTGAGTTTCTTAGAAGAATAAAAGAGTGTTTCTCACCAGGTATTAAACATAGTTTGTAACTTCTGTGCATAATATATTTCCTTTATCAAACCACATTGATTGAACTTAGTTTCACAAACATTCACGTTTATGTTTCACAAAGCCCTGTGTAATGTCTTTTAACAGAGAAAAACCTACTTTAAGCTAGAGGCTGCACAAAACTCGTTGGAAATTGAATGTGTCTCAGTTCTTTCTCAGAAAGGAATCAGCAAAGTAGCCTTTTAGTTTTGAACTGCACTTTTGGTTTTAAGACCATAGAAGATGGAATTGAGTTTCTTAAAGGAAAATAAGAGTGTTTCTCACCACGTTTTAAATGTAGTTTGTCCCTTTTGTGGGTAATATATTTCCTTAATCAAACCACACTGATTGAACTTACTTTCACGAACATTCCCGTTTTTGTTTTGCAAAACACTGTTTAATGTGATATAACTGAAAAAACAATGTACTTTAAGCTAGACACTACAAAAAACACATTGGAAACTGAATGCATCTCAGTTCTTTCTCACTAACGAATCAGGAAAGTTGTGCTTTTAGTGTTGAACTGCTCTTTTAGTTTTAAGATGTTAGAAGATAGAAGTGAGTTTCTTAGAAGAAATTAAGAGTGTTTCTCACCTGGTTTTAAATGTAGTTTGTAACTTCTGTGCATAATGTATTTCCTTTACCAAACAACACTGATTGAACTTAGTTTCACATACATTTATGTTTATGTTTCGCAAAACACTGTGTAATGTGTTATAACAGAGAAAAACATACTTTAAACTAGATGCTACACAAAACACTTTGGAAAATGAATGTGTCTCAGTTCTTTCTCAGAAATGATTCAGGAAGGTTGTCCTTTTAGTGTTGAACTGCACTTTCAGTTTTAAGACGTTTGAAGATAGAAGTGAGTTTCTTAGAAGAAAATAAGAGTGTTTCTCACCCTGTTTTAAATGTAGTTTGTAACTTCTGTGCATAATGTATTTCCTTTACCAAACTTCACTGATTAAACTTAGTTTCACGTACATTCAAGTTTATGTTTTGTAAAACACTGTGTAATATGTTACAACAGAGAAAAACCTATTTTAAGCTAGATGCTACACAAAACACATTGGAAAATGAATGTGTCACAGTTCATTCTGAGAAACGCATCAGGAAAGTTGTACTTTTAGTGTTGAACCCCACTTTTAGTTCTAAGATGTTAGAAGATGGAAGTGAGTTTCTTAGAATAAAATAAGATTGTTTCTCACCAGGTTTTAAATGTAGTTTGAAACTTCTGTGCGTAATGTATTTCCTTTATGAAACCACACTGATTGAACTTAGTTTCACAAACATTCACATTTCTGTTTTGCATATCACTCTGTAATGTGTTATAACAAGGAAAAACCTAGTTTAAGCTAGACGCTGCACAAAACACGTTGGAAAATTAATGCATCTCAGTTCTTTCCAGAAACGGATCAGGAAAGTTATCCTTTTAGTGTTGAACTGTACTTTTAGTTTAAGACGTTAGAAGATAGAAGTGAGTTTCTTAGAAGAAAATAAGAGTCTTTTTCATCAAGTTTTAAATGTAGTTAGTGACTTCGGTGAGTAATGTTTTTCCTTGATCAAACCACACTGATTGAACTTAGTTTCCCCAACATTCATATTTCTGTTTTGCAAAGCACTCTGTAATGTGTTATAACAGAGAAAAATCTACTTTAAGCTAGACACTACACAAAACACACGGGAAATTGAAAGCATCTAAGTTCTTTCTGAGAAAGGAATCAGGAAAGTTGTCCTTTTAGTGTTGAACTTCACTTTTAGTTTTAAGCCGTTAGAAGATAGAAGTGAGTTTCTTAGAAGTAAATAAGAGTGTTTCACACAAGGTTTTAAATGTAGTTTGTAACTTCTGTGCATAAAATATTTCCTTTATCAAAATACACTGATTGAACTTAGTTTCACGAACATTCATGTTTATGTTTTGCAAAACACTGTGTAATTTATTATAACATAGAAAAACCGACTTTAACTTACACACCACGAAAAACAGGTTGGAAACTGAATGCGTCTCAGTTCTTTCTCAGAAACGAATCAGGAAAGTTGTCCTTTTAGAGTTGAACTGCACTTTTAGTTCTAAGACATTAGAAGAAGGAAGTGAGTTTCTTAGAAGAAAATAAGAATGTTTCTCACCCGGTTTTAAATGTAGTTTGTAACTTCTGTGCATAATGTATTTCCTTTACCAAACCTCACTGATTAAACTTAGTTTCACCTACATTCAAGTTTATGTTTGGCAAAACACTGTGTAATGTGTTATAACAGAGAAAATCCTACTTTAAGCTAGACGTCACACAAAACACATTGAAAACTTAATGCGTCTCAGTTCATTCTGAGAAACGAATCAGAAAAGTTGTACTTTTAGTGTTGAACTTCACTTTTAGATATAAGATGTTAGAAGATGGAAGTTAGTTACTTAGAAGAAAATGAGAGTGTCTCTCACCAGGTTTTACATGTAGTTTGTATCTTCTGTGCGTGATGTATTTCCTTTATCAAACCACACTGATTGAACTTATTTTCATGAACATTCACGTATATATTTTGCAAAACACTGTGTAATGTGTTATAACAGGGCAAAATCTACTTTAAGCTAGATTCTATACAAAACTATATGGAAAACGAGTACATTTCTGTTCTTTCTGGGAAACAAATCAGGAAAGTTTTCCTTTTAGTGTTGAACCACACTTTTAGTTTTAAGATGTTAGAAGATAGAAGTGAGTTTCTTAGATGAAAATAAGTGTGTTTTCCCCCAGGTTTTAAATGTAGTATGTAATTTCTGTGAGTAATGTATTTACTTTATCAAACCACACTGATTGAACTTAGTTTCATGAACATTCATGTTTATGTTTTCCAAAACACTCTGTAATGTATTATAACATAGAAAAACCTACTTTCACCTAGACACCATAAAAAAAAAAAAACAAAACAGGTTGGAAACTGAATGTGTTCAAGTTCTTTCTCAGAAATCAATCAGGAAAGTTGTCCTTTTAGTGTAGAACCGCACTTTTAGTTATAAGATGTTAGAAGATGGAATTGAGCTTCTTAGAAGAAAATAAGAGTGTTTCTCACCAGGTTTTAAATGTAGTTTGTCACTTCAGTGCGTAATGTATTTCCTTTATCAAACTACACTGACTGAACGTAATTTCAAGAACATTCATGTTTATGTTTCACAAAACAATGTGTAAGGTATTATAACAGAGAAAAATCTACGTTAACCTTGACACCACACAAAACACATTGGAAATTGAATAGGTCTCAGTTCTTTACCACAAACAAATCAGGAAAGTTGACCTTCTAGTGTTGAACTGGACTTTTAGTTCTAAGTCATTAGAAGAAGAATATGAGTTTCCTAGAAGAAAATGATAGTGTTTCACACCAGGTTTGAAATGTAGTTTGTAACTTCTGTGCATAATATATTTCCTTTATTAAACTACACTGATTGAACATATTTTCACGAATATTCACGTTTCTGTTTTGCAAAACACTCTGTAATGTGATATAACAGAGGAAAAGCTACTTTAAGCTAGATGCTATACAAAACTATTTGGAAAATGAATGCATCTCTGTTCTCTCTGGAAAATCAATCAGGAAAGTTTTCCTTTTAGTGTTGAACCACACTTTTAATTTTAAGATGTTAGAAGATAAAAATGAGTTTCTTAGAAGAAAATAAGTGTGTTTTTCCCCAGGATTTAAATTTAGTATGTAACTTCTGTGAGTAATGTATTTCCTTTATCAAACCACACTGATTGAACTTAGTTTCATGAACATTCACATTTATGTTTTGCAAAACACTCTGTAATGTATTATAACATAAAAATACCTACTTTAACATAGATGCCACAAAAAACAGGTTGGAAACTGAATGTGTCCCAATTGTTTCTCAGAAATGAATAAGGAAAGTTGTCCTTTTAGTGTTGAACTGCACTTTTAATTTTAAGACCTTAGGAGATACAAGTGAGTTTCTTAGAAGAAAATAAGAGTATTTCTCACCAGGTTTTACATGCAGTTTGTAACTTCTGTGTGTAATATATTTCCTTTATCAAACCACACTGATTGAACTTAGTTTCACGAACATTCACGTTTCTGCTTTGCAAAACACTCTGTAATGTGTTATAACAAAAAAAAAACCTATTTTAAGCTAGATGGCTCACAAAACACATTGGAAACTGAATGCAACTCAGTTCTTTCTGAAAAAACGGATCAGGAAAGTTTTCCTTTTAGTGTTGAACTGCACTTTTAATTTTAAGACCTTAGGAGATACAAGTGAGTTTCTTAGAAGAAAATAAGAGTGCTTCTCACGAGGTTTTAAATGTAGTTTGTATCTTTTGTGCGTGATGTATTTCCTTTATCAAACCACATTGATTGAACTTAGTTTACCAAACATTCATATTTCTGTTTTTCAAAACACTCTGTAATGTGTTCTAACAGAGAAAAACCTATTTTAAGCTGGATGCCACACAAAACACTTTGGAAACTGAATGCATCTAAGTTCTTTCTGAGAAAAGATTGAGGAAAGTTGCCCTTTTAGTGTTGAACTGCACTTTTAGTACTGAGTCATTAGAGGAAAAAAGTGAGTTTCTTAGAAGAAAATAAGCGTGTTTCTCACCAGGTGTAAAATGTAGTTTGTAATTTCTGTACATAAAGTATTTCCTTTATCAAACCACACTGACTGAACTTAGTTTCATGAACATTCATGTTTCTGTTTTGCAAAGCACTCTGTAATGTGTTATAACAGAGTAAAACCTATGTTAAGCTAGACGCCACACAAAACACAATGGAAACTGAATGCATCTAAGTTCTTTCTGAGAAAAGAATCACGAAAGTTGTCCTTTAGTGTTGAATTGCACTTTTAGTTCTAAGACGTTATAAGAAGGAAGTGAGTTTCTTAGAAGAAAATAAGAGAATATCTCACCAGGTTTTAAATGTAGTTTGTATCTTCTATGTGAGAAGTATTTCCTTTATTAAACCACACTGATTGAACTTAGTTTCCCAAACATTCACATTTCTGTTTTGCAAAACACTCTGTAAAGTGTTATAACAGAGAAAAACCTACTTCAACTAGACACCACACAAAACACATTGGAAACTGAATGTGTCTAAGGTCTTTCTGATAAAGGATTCAGGAAAGTTGTCCTTTTAGTGTTGAACTGCACTTTTAGTTTTAAGACATTAGAAGATAGAAGTGAGTTTCTTGGAAGAAAATAAGAGTGATCCTCACCAGGTTTTCCATATAGTTTGTAACTTCTGTGTGTAATATATTTCCTTTACCAAACCACACTGATTGAACTTAGTTTCACATACATTCACGTTTATGTTTCACAAAACCCTGTGTAATGTATTATAACAGTGACAAACCTACTTTAAGCTAGATGTTACACAAAACACATTGGAAACTGAATGCATTACAGTTCTTTCTGAGAAACGAATCAGGAAAGTTGTCCTTTTAGTGTTGAACCGCACTTTTAGTTCTAAGACGTTAGAAGAAAGAAGTGAGTTTCTTAGAAGAAAATATAACTGTTTCTCACCAGGTTTTTATGTAGCTTGTATCTTCAGTGTGTGATGTATTTCCTTTATCAAAGCACACTGATTGAACTTAGTTTCCCCAACATTCATATTTCTGTTTTTCAAAACACTCTGTAACGTGATATAACAGAGAAAAACCTACTTTAAGCTGGATGCCACACAAAACACATTGGAAACTGAATGTGTCTAAGTTCTTTCCGAGAAAGGATTCAGGAAAGTTGTCCTTTTAGTGTTGAACTGCACTTTCATTTTTAAGATGTTAGAAGACAGAAGTGAGTTTCTTAGAAGAAAATAAGAGTGTTTTTCACCAGGTTTTACATGGAGTTGCTAACTTCTGTATGTAATATATTTCCTTTATCAAACAACACTGATTGAACTTAGTTTCACATACTTTCAGGTTTATGTTTTGCAAAACCCTGTGTAATGGATTATAACAGAGAAAAACTACTTTAAAATAGACACCACTAAAAACAGGTTGGAAACTGAATGTGTCTCAGTTCTTTCTCAGAAACAAAACCGGAAAGTTGTCCTTTTAGTGTTGAACTGCACTTTTAGTTCTAAGAAATTAGAAGAAGGAAGTGAGGTTCTTAGAAGAAAATAAGCGTGTTTCTCACCAGGTTTCACATGTAGTTTGTTACTTCTGTGTGTAATATATTTCCTTTACCAAACCACACTTATTGAACTTTGTTTCACGAACATTCACATTTCTGTTTTGCAAAACACTCTATAATGTATTATAACATAGAAAAACCTACTTTAACATAGACGCCACAAAAAACAGTTTGGAAACTGAATGCGTCCCAGTTGTTTCTCAGAAACGAATCAGGAAAGTTGTCCTTTTAGTTTTGAAATGCACTTTTAGTTTTAAGAAGTTTGAAGATAGAAGTGAGTTTCTTAGAAGAAAATAAGAGTGTTTCACACCAGGTTTTAAATATAGTTCGTAACTTCTTTGCATAAAGTATTTCCTTTGTAAAAGTACACTGATTGAACTTAGTTTTATGAACATTCACATTTATTTTTCGCAAAACAATGTGTAATGTATTATAACAGAGAAAACAAACTTTAACGTAGACGCTACATAAAACACATTGGAAACTGAATGAGTTTCAGTTCTTTCTCAGAAACAAATCAGGGAACTTGTCCTTTTAGAGTTGAACTGCACTTTTAGTTCTAAGATATTAGAAGATGGAATTGAGTTTCTTGGAAGAAAATGAGAGTGTTTCTCACCAGGTTTTAAATGTAGTTTGTAGGGGGAGTCGCAGGACTGTAGGGACAGGAGCCTGTCAGCTTCTGAGAGACAGAGCTGGATCAGCGACCACCTCTGCCCCCTGCCTGATAGGCGAGAGCTTCCCTCCAGGGCAGACTTCAGACCAAGGACTCAGGGGAGAGCTTCCCTCCAGGGCGGACTTCAGCCCAAGGACTCAGGTGGGACTTCAGCCCAAGGACTCAGGTGAGATCGCCATTTTCTC
>JADRCD010187034.1:0-12082 GCA_019843815.1 Montemys delectorum | reverse complement strand
AAAAAAAAAAAAAAAAAGCACCCTCTTCCCTCTTCTCAGGGCATCCAGAAACTAAGCCACCAGCCAAAGTCTGGTGTAAGTCTCTTGGCATATATGTAACAGAGCACTGCCTTTGTCTGGCCTCAGTGGGAGAGGACACACCTAATCGTGAAGAGACTTGATGCCGCAGGGAGGGGGGGGATGCTCCAGGGTTGATGTGAGGGTAGGTGAGAGGCCTGGGGGAGTGGGAGAGGCATACCCTCTTAGAGGTAAAGAGGTAAGGAGATGTGATGGAGTGCTCTTGGAGAGGGGACCAGGATGAGGGTAGCATTTGGAATGTAAATAAATCAAACAATTTTTCAAAAATTAAAATGCACCTATAAAGGCTTTAAAATTGATCGGTAGATTTATGGGAAGATGCAAACATATATGTGTACATTCCTATGCATGCATTTGTGGATGTATACTGAGAAATAAGGGAAGGGGTAATAGATATAAATTACAAATTGATGACAAAGTAATAGATGACAGATTCTAGATGATAAGTAGAAGAATTGACAAGTTGACTGCTTATAGAGTAAATTGCTCTTGAAAAATGCATTATGAAGATGGATATAATTAGAAGCAGATGATGGTTAAAACCCCGGTTCTATCAAAAATACCCAGTTAGAATCACTAATGAAGGTTGCTTGGGTTTCTAAATTTCTAGTGCTGGAAATCTTATTGCCCAAAACATCTCCCCTGCTCCCAACTCTCTGGCATACGTTACTGAGAACAGAACAACGGTAGAGAAACCACACAAAGCCAGCGGTTGGGACTGATGTTCGAGACCAGAAACTACAATTTTTTTTTTTCGGATTTTTGGTTGTTCAAACCCAGATGACGTCATCCTTGAACCCACGAGGCCTCCATACACTCTATCTACCACCTTGTAGTCGCCATAGCATCATAAGCATTGCTTCATAATCAAAGCTCCCTGTTTCTTTACATGTGTGAAAATAACAAGGCAAGCTGACTGTCTCTTGGAGAGCATAAAGCGGTCATGCCTCACCCTGTCAGGAACTAGTGATGGAGTGGTAGAGCCGTGAACAGGGGACAATGGAATCTCACAGATACACTAAAATCCCACTGGGGAAAAATACTGGCTTTTTAAAAGTGGGGAGCGAGAGCTGCTCAGGTCTATTGACAACACTCTGGATTTCTTGGTTTCCCTTTCTGCATTCTTGGTTGGATCTGTTACACCATTGTTTCATTTTGATAATGAAAGGAGAAATTAAGTTTGAAGCTTGTGAATGATTACAGGCTAGAGAAAAACTCAGTGGGCCAAGCCTGTACCAAGTCTGTGAATGTCCAAACAAGCCTGAATAAAAGCAAGCAAACTGTTAGACATCCCAAGGACATATCCGGGGCCCAGACATACAAGGATGTGCCTGGGAAATGGGCCATCTGGTCCTCTTAGATATAGTTTAAGGTCAGCCAGAAACTCCTGAATAGCACCCCCCTCTTAGGAATTTTCCACTCTGGTCTGCATGTACACTAACTAGTTAATATTTGTAGTGACCAATCATGCATAGTTATTCTAATTCCTTTGTTCCTTTAGCCCTATTTCCTATATAAGCCTTTCACTTTTGAGTTTTGGGGTCGATTCCTCTATCTCCTGGGTGAGATACATGTCGACCCAGAGCTCCGCTATTAAACAACCTCATGTGTCTACATCAAGATGATCTCTCATGTTCCTTGGGTGCACGTTCTCCCGGGACTTGAGCGGGAGTCTCCCTTTGGGGCTCTTTCAATAATACTTAGCAGCCTGTTACATTTGAGCAATTGTGCTGAACTTGATACACACACACAAAGAAGTTCCAGGATCCACTTGGAACATCTCCTAGCTGCAAGCTGTTAATGTGTCCCATTTCTATAGCAGCACCTTTAAAGGGGTGGAGCTTTGCTGAGGAAGGTCACGAGGCCATTTCCTAATTGATCCTTCTCTCAGCTTCCTGTATTCGGGTGCCAATGTGAGGCGCCAACTTCCTGCCCCTACCACCACGCCTGCCTACCTTCTTCCTATGCCTTTGCACGAAGATGCATTGTCTTCTCGGGAGGGAGATGGAAGCCAAACCAAACGCTTTCTCCCTTAAGTGGCTGTTTGTCTGGGTGTCCAAGTGCATCGACAGAAAATTAACCGATACAATACCCAATTATCTTTAAAGTCATACTGGGATTCACTCTGTTAGATAAAGTCCAAGAGACAACATGTTTTAGCAATAAGAGCTTCTCTACCTTGGGGCTATGGAGAAGGCCATGTACGGTCACCCTGAGCTATTCTGGGGTGTCCTTTTGACTACATTCCCCGTCTCAGTGCGTTTTCTTGTCACTCAGGCTTTCTGAAACCCAGTCGTATAATTTGTGCAAACGCATCTTTGCCGTCCCCTTTGTCCCGTACTCGTACTTTGCTGGCAGTGGTTTGGATTCAATCTTGGGTTAAAAGCCACCCCCTTGGTTTGTTACACCGTTTGCCGTGTGGGATGGCTGAGTCTGTACTGAGCCATCCCATTCATTCTTGGAAGTTATTTCATTTTACTACGCAAGGCCAGCATATGACAGAGGCCAAAGGATCTTAAAATACACAAAGTATTTTTACCAAAAGGATTTCACTGATGGGTATGCTCTGAATGTGTCTTGTACAGTTTACATGTTACACTCAGTTTAGATGGCAACATTTGGGGCAAAAGAAGAGGGACTTCTTTCTTGGATCACTATCTTTGTTCCTAACCTTTCAATAACTATGGTGAAAGTTGAGACAGGATAACCCCCTCTCCCCCAAGAGTGACTGTATTCTTACATGACAGGCCACTTGATCATCAATCAGCCTATGCCTTCCTATGTACCTCTTGTGCCACAAGAAATCAAAACAGACCCAGCTTGATCATCTTGCTCATTGTGAGCCACCTCTTCTTTTGTTTAAGCAGACTAACAAGGCAAAGCAGGAGGTCCCTTTCTGCTTCCCTGAGCTGCAACAGTTATCGCAAAATCTCTGCTTCTTGCTGCATGCTCATCAACAACAAGCTTAGCCTTACCCAACGGTGAGTCCCTTCTATCTTCTTACACAAAACAAAACAAAAAAAAAATCAGTTACCGTATATATTCCTCAGATTCTATGCGTATAAATGGGGAGTCCTTGTTAAGAGTGGAATGCTCCCTCCTGGATCACGATTTGTATCTCATCACTGGGGAACTCCTAAGACTTGAGTTAGACTGAGCATTAATGTTGTCTACTCCACAGCATCTAGGATCACCTAGGATGCAACTTGGAGCATCCCCTTGAGTAATCTCTTGAGTCGGTTCATTCAAGTGGAAAGAGTATTGGATGACGATGGTGGTGATAGTGGTGATGGTGGGGGTGGTAAGGATACTGTTGAGGGGGATGACGGTGGCGATGATGATATTTTTCTCAAAAAGGAGAAAACAAACAAAGCAAGTACCAGCATCTCCGAATTCTGAGAGTAGGCAGAATGTGGCTGGTTACCTCATGTTCCTGTCACCATGTCTTCCCAGAAATATTGGACTATGCTTTCCTACCATGAAATAGAAAAAAACCCTTTGCTCCACACGTTTCTCTTGTTGGGTACTTTGTCCCAGCAAGAAGAAGTATACCTAATATAATTGGTTGTAGTTGTGACAGGAAAGGAGCACAGACTGTGGTTCAGCATTGCCTTGGTTTGTTATTGTCTAAGGGGAGCCATTTTCCCATTTGCCGACAGCACAAAATCAGTCCCCTAAGCAACTCCTGGTGTAGAAGAGAAAGGTAGGAGAGTTGTTTAAGCCAAGTGGCAAAGAAGGTAACCGGGTGACGTTGTAATGACTGAAAGCTTCTAATAACTGTATGTACAAAGGTATTTTTGTAAGAGGAAGTTTGGCATCTGTGAAAACTGAAAGATGTTCGTATGTCAAATTTTCATCCATAAAAGCCTTGAGTATCATATGTAGGTTTGTTATGCTTATGGGCCTTACATAGAGTGTCAAGAGCTAAGTCTTTTTTCTCAAGAGGAAAAAAAATGATCATTTTAATTAAATACCAATTTTGAATTAAAACTAAATTTCTCCGTCATAATTTTTTTCTTCCTTAGAATTTATCCTGAAGTTGGACATAATAGCATATGCCTGTAATTATAGACAAGTCTGGGCTACCTGAGACCCTGTCTTAAAAACAAAACAACAAAACAACAACAACAACAAAATCAAACTAAAGCAAAGCCCAAAATAGAAAGAAAAGAATATATTGTTCTATTTCCATTTTGATTTCATGAAGGTTCACAGTGTTACTGGCTTCGTAAAGCTCTTGCTCAGCTAGGCCTGCTGAGTCACACACATGACTCATTCTCTTCCTGTTTACAAATGTATCCTGTCAATGGATGGTCCCTTTTAGCCTTGGTGCAATTTCCTTTGCTATTTGAAAGAACACAGGAAGAAGGAAGCTGTGATCAAAGATGTTTAATGAGAGTCTGAAGCGCAATACTGGTGTAGATGTAAACCTCTCTCAGTATTTTTCCCAAAGCTTCATTCCTGAGTTGGCTTGCAGTAGCTTTCTTGTTTTGAATCATAGTAGCTTTGAGTCTAGGGTCTTGTAGGCTTGTGCTCTATCCATGATCCACTTTAAACAACAACAACAACAACAACAACAACAAAGGAAAAATAGCCTTCTTTTTACCTTTTCATTTTGGTACAGGGTCTCATTAAGTTGGGAAGATTGGCCTTAAACTCATGATCCTCCTGTCTCAGTCTTCTATGTAGCAGGTATGATTAGTCTACACTATCAAGCCTAGCCTGTACACACAAACACACACACACACACACACACACACACACAGAACCACAAACACAACAATTGTTTTTTCATTCTAAATCACATGTCAGTAAGCAGATAGCTGTTCATGTTTTTCCTAGTTTAAACTGTATATTATTTTATTGATTTGCCAATGTAACAATGAACTTCCATACTATGACATGGACAAAAAAAAAACCCCATTAACAACAATTACGAGACCCATAAAAATTAACAAGTAAACATAGAAAATGTGATTTCCTAATTATTCAGGATACTCCCCTTCCCATAAATATTTTGAAAGCTGCCTATGTATTTGCAGATAAATCTGGCACCAAATCAATCTGGACAGAAAATGCAAAGTAATTTCTCTGGCCACAGGTCATGTGGTCGTAGGTTCTGTACTGAAAATAACTCTGAAGACACATTTGTATTTGCTGGCTTTGAGCTAAAAGAGGAGCTCGTGGGTACTGACTGAGAAATAGTTACTTGTGATTAAAGTTGAGGTTTGTGTGGATGTAGAAGTCTCCCTCTGGAACAAGAACTTGAAAACCTAGATCAAGAAGAAAAAAAAACATGGAAAGAAAGCAATAGAAGATACTTGGTTTCCAGTGGGGAATTATCTGTTTACAAGGGTGTGTGTGTGTGTGTGTGTGTGTGTGTGTGTGTGTGTGTGTTTGCTACAAGCCTGTGTGTTCTATGGACGTTAGGAACTGAGGGTACAGGTGGTTGTAAGTAGCCAGATATGGATGCTAGACACCCAGAGCTCTTAAATGATAACTCATCTCTCTAGCTCTGGTTTGTTCGTTTGTTCTATCCTTGTACTAACATACATTATCAGACCCTCTACCAAGCAGAAAACTTAATATGAGACTTATTTATTTATTTATTTATTTATTAGCCTCTGTTGTAGAGAAGACAATCCAAATGTCCTTCAGTCAACGGTACCTGCTCCTCTTTCCTTGGTTTCCCCACTAATTAAAACTTCAGTCTAGGAGAGTTCTTTCTGTACATGTCAAGTATCTGTCATTGCTAGGATAAATGTTCTATCAGACCTGATGTGTTTATTAAAAGATAAAGAGAGGGGATGTGTTTTGGTGGACGTGTGGGGAAGTTTGGGGAAGGGGGTGCCAGGCAGTGGTGGCGCACGCCTTTCATCCCAGCACTTGGGAGGCAGAGGCAGGCGGATTTCTGAGTTCGAGGACAGCCTGGTCTACAGAATGAGTTCCAGGACACCAGGGCTACACAGAGAAACCCTGTGTCGAAAAAAAAAAAAAAGAGGGTAGTAGAGGCAGAGAAAGGCAGAGAGAGAGGGGAGGAGGAGGGAGGGAGGGGAGGGGAGGGCAGAGGAGATGAGGAGAGCAGAGAAGAGCAGAGGGGAAGAGGGGAGAAGATAGTAGGATGCTTAAGAGAGAAAATACTTATTCTAAAGGTGTCACCTCTTTGCTATGTACACAGAGAGGGTGGGTACAACATGGGGGATTTCTTCTTCCTCTCTCAGATGTTGCACTGAAGCCACAATGACCTTCTACCTGCTACATCTTCAGTGACCACGCCTTTACTAACAGTCTATTTTAATAATCTGAGCCCAAACATTTCATTAAAATAATTACCTCACATATGACCTATCAGATTTCAGATGTAGAGAGCTGGAGCTTACAACGTAAACTAGACTCATCCTGTTGTTATTATTTTGCATTCTTAGGCATGCTTTGGGCAATGGGGACTTCGTGTGGACTGGGGTTTCTTTCTGGGTGGCTGACAGAGAAACATTGTTGTTTGCTTATCCCAGAAGGGAGTGTGAGGACAGGATGCATCCATGGCAACTACCCAAAGCAGAGTCCACACAAGGCACCTACACACAGGCAACTGTGGCCCTTTCTGTTTATTTATCTCGCTGTCCACATGCTTCTGGCGGGGACAGGAGTGTTCTGGGAGGCATCTCAGTCTTCTCCACTTATCAGTCAGCAGCTCCCATTCTCATTAGCTGGACATCTCCCCTCTGGTAAGATATCACAGAATCACAGTGGCTGTCACCACAGTGTTCAGTTTTCCCTGCATGTTAGGTTAGAAGATAGATGGGTTTCCTATCACAAAAAGATTGCTATTTCCACGTGCTGAAGAACAAAACACTATAGGAAGAGAAATATGATTTTTTAAATGAGAGAAAATATTTTATTTATTCAGAAAGGGCACAAAATGAGCTACTTGTAGAATTTCTATAAGAAGAAAAAAAAATAAGCATGTATTTGCATTCCCAACTATCTGGCATTCAACCACTATCCTCCCAGAAGTGATTCTCAAGAATGCCTTTTTTTTCTTTTTTTTATGACAGTTAATAATGGAAAAATTTTGATCTTACTTCTCTGGAGAAAAAGTGAGAAATGACATGTTCAAAAATTTACATTGATCTCTCATCCAAAAATACTATGACTGATAAAATTGATTTCCTCCTCTCTATAAATGCAGTGTTCAGTCAAACGAGATTTGCTGGCAAGTTAACAGTGACTTTCTTCAGCCTGACTGAATTATGCAAACATCAGTTTGGTATTAACAAACATCATATGTATTCTTTGTGTTTCCTTTTGATAGGTAGCCCAGGACTTTTGGTGCAGCTTAAATAAAAACAGAGTTTCCATTTTAAAAACAGAGGAATTATTCTTTTAGACAGAAGTAGTAGCCTAGAGTTTACTGCGTTAAAGCAGTACGCATGTATTTTAATATGTTAACTGTCTTCCAATTTAAGTGAAATATATATGGCAATCTAGTGGCCGGGGTATTAGTTACTGATGCTATTATAAAGCACCGTGACAGAGAGAATGAACAGAAGGAGGAGTTTATCTCTTGGTTCCGTATAGAACACCATAGTGGTAAGTAAGGATGACAAGTCAGGTGACTGGAACAGGAAATTGACTGATAACATTTCACAGACACAATAGAAACAGAAAATGATATGGAAGTAGGCCTGGCTATAATCTCTCAGACCCTATCCCCAGTGGCATACCTTCCCACAGCAAGACTCCACCTCCTAAATGTTCAGTAACTTCCCCATAAGAGACACTAATTGTGGATGGACCAAGCATTCAAACACCTGATCTTATGGGGCACAGTTCTCAGTAGGGCCACCACAGACAGTTAATGATTAATTGATAGTGATCCTACATGGAATCACTATTTACATATGAGCTTAGATGGGTGCTTCTGAATCCTCACATCTGACGTTGACTTAGTCGTTGGTGTTGCTCAGCAAGGATCTGTTGGTGGGTAGGCATTCAATAATAATAACAACACCAACAAAGAAACCCAACTCTTCATAGAATCTGCTAGTGAAGTGAAGTTTGATCAAGTGGCTGGATCTAAACAAGAAAGGCCATGGGGACAGGTGTCCTCCACAATGGGTAAGATCCAGGCAGGATTGCCTCTGGACAAGATGAAAAGATGGAGGGCTCCGACCGTACGCACACTAGAAGTGGGAGTAGCAATTTTTCAGGAGACGTATTCTTAACTATGAGTATCGTGACTTCTACAAAAAGGAAACAGGGAGGCTCCAGGTGACCCTGTGCATACAGAGATGCAGAGACAGAATTTCTGCCCTGCGAGCACCCAGAAAGGATGCCATACCTCCTTTCAATCACATTTTAGATAAATATGATAACACATTCTACAGAAATGATGGTTTTCCTTGTCCCATTTCCTCCCTTTTCTAGATTGCTGTGGTTCTCCAGATGAAGGGAATGCCTGCTTCTTCTGAATTCAGGCAGTTGATCAGCACTGTCTTCTCAGCCGTACCCCATGACGTCCCCTTCTGAGCTTCCTCCCCACCCCCTACCAGTCAAGTCTACTCTTCAGGTCGTAACTACTTCTCTAAAACATAAGTCTCATCGTGCCACTTCCCAATGGCAAGGCATCACAGCCTTGATCACCTACGAGTTCTGAACTCACTAACGTGAACTGTTCCATGTAGCAATCTGTCATACTGACTTCCCTGTAAGTTCCCGTAACCCTTAGGGGCTTTTTGTCCCTCACTTGAGAATGCTAACTATTTGGTGCAGTCTAGAAGGCTAGTGTTTCATTTACTCTTTCCTTCAGTTTCTTAGGCACCCTCGTCTTGTGCAGGAAGTTCTGGGACACCAAAGAGTTCAGTGACAAAGATGTTCTAAACCTCTATTCTTGTGGAGCTGAATCATCAAATAGGCATTTATACCTCCATTTCCTATGCTTTGTCTATCTCACCTGTCCTCAAGATGTAGTGAATATACCGTTTCTTCTCATAATTTCAGTGCACCATGAACATTTCAGAACTATGTCTATGGTGTTAACATCTCTACTCTCTACTGTGACTTCATCTGACACAGTGTTGAAGTTAGATGGGAATTGCCCGGGTGGTATTTTGAGGATACATAGTGATAATCACCATCAGTAAAGATGTGCGTCTTCCTGTGCTGAGACAGAACTGAAAGACATTTTGAAAAAGAAGTAGAGAAGAAAAAAGTGTAGAATATATCTGGGATGTGGAAAGCTGTGCAAGAAAACCTGTCACGGGCGGGGGGGGGGGGGAGGAAATAAGGTCACAGAGAAATAGCTGGAATCAGATATTAATAAAACACAGATTAAGTAACTGAAGCATAGACGCACTGAGTATCTAGTTGTCATGTGAACCTCCTCAAGGTGTGGAGATGAAGTGTTTTGAGGAGGAGGTGAAGGATGATGGGAAGCCATGGTATATCATCAGAAACAAGAGAGTAGTGATGCTCATTCAGACAAAATATTAAGGATAAGGAATGCTTCCATTAAAATGTGGGAACAGGTTTAAGGGAGAAATAGAGAAGAAGAATCTATCAAAAGGAAGAGGACTTTTCATATCTAAATAAACTGTGGGTCAGCACCAATCAAGAGGATGTGAAATAGCACACAGAATAGTTAGCAGCCCACTACAGGCGGGTTCTGGACTGGCAGCTAGAGTTAGCAACATGGAGGAATGTACCAGTGGGCACATTGAGACTTGGTTTTCATGCCTGAGGATGTATTGGGCCATGTGAAGGCCAAAGCTATTTGGCTAGTACAGTGAAGAGGAAATCTCTGGTTTCTTAGGAGACTCAGTTGTGCCATGTGATGTTTTTCTGGAAACTGTCTTATGAGAGGATGTTTTGCTGAAAATAGACCTGTGGTATTTTTTCTGGAAGCAGCCTGGAAAAGGACAAGTGATGTTTTGCTAGCGTGGATACTTGAAAGAACTTGTGATATTTGGAAAGGATATAACTATAACCCAACAGACACTGGATGATGCTGTGTGGTGTTGGTTTGCTTTGCCACTCTTTGCTGGTCATCATTAGTCATGACTTCATAGAGAGAAACACACCAAAAAACTTCTGGTGGTGTTCTGGAGTCTTGCCTCTTCCTCGAGCTCTTGACAGAGCCTTGCGGTTTCTTCTGGATTGAGCTGCTGCTGCTGGTTCATTCGAACTGAGCTACTGATACACTGACAGCACAGATGGGATTTGCTCCAGAGAACTACTTCTAAAGAGGTCCACATCCTCCTTTGCCCTTTCATTCTTTCCTTTCCACAACCTCGAATGAGTGATGGTCTACAAGGGACACTAAAGTGTTTAAGTACTCTTATTAGAAGCATGTTTTGAAAAACCTAACCATATAGCTATATAGTACAGGGATCGGGGAAGATGGTGTTAAGACATTGGACAGAAGGAAAAAATGGTAAGAAATGGAAAATAAGGAAGGATGGTCCAAGGGAGGTGCACAATTCAAGGTCATGGACAGAGGTGAGAAAAAAGCAGCTGGGGCAAGTGACTTGGATAATTGGTACATCTGTGCTTCTAAGAGGAAAACAAAGACAAGTGGAGAGATAAAGGATCTACCTTTATCTAGGGAGGGAAAGACATTCTAGAAGCAAGGAAAAACACCTCTGAAAGAGGAGAAAGGAATTAGGATAGTAAGTAGTGATGGGGTTAAAGGGAAACATCCCTGAGATATCAGAACAGAAAGCAAAACCGAAAAGAGTTACCTAGTTGTAATAACAATTAAACAGTCCTGGGCATTGTTTGAAGACATGCAGCTCTAACTTTCAGAATCTCAAAAAGACATTAAAAAAACAGATCATGAGCCAGGCGGTGGTGGCACATACCTTTAATCCCAGCACTTGGGAGCCAGAGGCAGGTGGATTTCTGAGTTCAAGGCCAAACTGGTCTACAGAGTGTGTTCCAGGACAGCCAGGGCTATACAGAGAAACCCTGTCTCGAAAAACAAAAACAAAAACAAAACAAAACAAAACAAACAAACAGACAAACAAAGAACAGATCATGGACTCTCACTCAAAAAGTAACAGACATTTGTCCAAATGCATGATCAGCAATCCTGAGATGTTAAATGGATTTCAAAAGTACTATAAAAACTTCCACTCCTATATGAGGCAATTGACATTATTGAGGTTCACTGTGTGGCGTAACACCATACCTAAAGCTGTGTATCTTGAAATACGAGCTCACCATTCTTATATTTAGAGGATACACACATCCAAGCTCCTGCATAGTAGTGAGAGGCTGTCACAGAGAGACAACTCAGTTGAGAAATGAAGCCTGCCTCATACTGAAGAGACTCTGCATATGGCACATTCACTCTGGAATGTGACATTCTCAAGAACAATACACTCACAGGACAACATGCTCCCTTTACAAGACGAGCAGTCCAAACTTCAGAAGCAGAGGTCCTGTGGCCCAAATACCTTGCAACAAAAGTTTTTTTCTTTTGATGTTTCTAATATCTCAGTCGTGTCCCTGTCTTAGTCAGGGTTTCTATTCATGCACAAACATCATGACCAAAAAACAAGTTGGGGAGGAAAGGGTTTATTCAGCTTACACTTCCACATTGCTGTTCATCACCAAAGGAAGTCAGGACTGGAACTCAAGCAGGTCAGGAAGCAGGAGCTGATGGAGAGGCCATGGAGGGATTTTCCTTAATGGCTTGCTTCCCCTGGCTTGCTCAGCCTGTTCTCTTATAGAACCCAAGACTTCCAGCCCAGGGATGGCACCACCCACAAGGGGCCCTCCCCTCTTGATCACTAATTGAGAAAATGTCTCACAGCTGGATCTCATGGCGGCGTTTCCTCAACTGAAGCTCCCTTCTCTGTGATAACTCCAGCCTGTGTCAAGTTGACACACAAAACCAGCCAGTACAGTCCCAGTGGGTACCAAGCTTGCAGCTCATGAACCTTTGTGGAGGAATTGATATCGATTGTTAATTAATTGGATCTAGAATCAACTAAGGTGACCT
>JADRCD010187032.1:5816-41365 GCA_019843815.1 Montemys delectorum | reverse complement strand
TGTGTGTGTGTGTGTGTGTGTGTGTGTGTGTGTGTGTGTGTGTGTATGTGTGTTTAGGGTGTAGAAGTAAGAGGTCAACTTCCAGTGCATTCCAGTGCATTCTTCAGATACTGACCTTCTTTGTTTTGAGACAGGGTCTCTAACAGGGACCTGCTAGGTAGGGACAAATAGGTAGGCTGGCTAGCCAGTGAGCCCTGGGCATCTGATTATGTCTTCCTCCCCAGTGCTGGGATTACAAGTGTGTGCCACTAATGCCTTGTTTTCTTAACATGCACTCCGGGGATTGAACTCTGGTCCTTAACTAGATCATCTCACCAGCACTTGGTTCATTTCTTGATATTTTTAACTGCCCATGGCATTTCTGACTAGGTCATAGCTGCTAAAGTTTGGCACTTTTCCACAACTCTGAAACTTTCCTTCAGATTAGCCTTGACTTTGGAGAAGCTGCAAGGCTGGACCTGCCTGTCACTCTCTTGTCACTGTGGACTCCTTACTGACAGGAAGTAAGTTACTGCTCTCCCCGGCCCTTCCCAGTACCTGGCACTCATCCGAAAGACTTAATACATGAGAAGGCCTATATTCTAACTACTGTATTTTTGGAACTTTAAATGATAGCCACATATGTAGGAAAGTGTGCATGTGTTTGCATGGGAATAGCTGATGATTCCATCAGCTACCCATCAGAAGGGAAATTTGGGTAAGTTGAACAAAGCTTAAGAGTAAAGAGTCACACTGATACCTGAACTCTGAGCCATGTCATACATCTGCTCACTGTCTCTGCAAAGTTCATAAATTGAGATTCTAACTCTACAGTTTCAGATTATGACCATGTTTACAGACACAGTGATGCTTAACAGAGATCTTTAAGGCCTGCACCTGATACAATTGGCATACTTATAAAAGGAGAATTCTGGACTCTCAGGCTCTCAGGCTGGGAAGATAATTAGAGAGACAGACACACCAAAAAGCTAAAGGATAAAGCCTCCCCCCTCATTCTCTTTCTGATAGCCCTTGGAAGAAAATAACCTGTTGATGTCTTGACTTTGAACCTGTGCCTTGAATGACAAAGAGATGATAACTTGAGCTACTCAGACTGTGTAAATTGTCACAGCAACCATAGTCAGCCTGGAATGCAATGACGTTATACATTAAACAAACTGGAAGTTTCAGTGATGTTTAGCATAAAATATTTTCTTGCTCATGACCCGAGGGTTAGGTAGTTCATCTAAACTCTCCAGATGCTTCCAGCTCTAGGCCCATGGGCCATAGGCAGCACAGGGCAGCTAAGAATTCAACCCAACACAAAATGATGAACTTACTTAAAACGAGAGGTTTTTGGGCAATTTTAAAAATAGCTCAATTTTAAGTGGTTCCCAAATGTGGTTCCCAGATCTTCATAGATAATGTCATGTGGCTATGTCAAAAACTTGGACACCTGCTAGGTTAACTAAGTTCTGTACTTAGAAGATCATCTTCAGAGCCTGTCAGCTAGAGTAGAAGACAGAAGAGCAAGAGGCCAAGGGAAGCTAGTCAAAGCCGTTGGAAGCTCTGTCTACTGACATTCAATTGGCCAGGAAAGTCACCTGGCCAGGCCTGCGGCAAATACTTAGAAACATGTACTCTATACAATCTAGTGAAGCTTTGACAAAAATCACATGGTAATTGGAGGGTGTGACAATGACCCAACTGACCACAGTACCTTCATGATAGAGACTCGTCCTCGATAAATGAGAGTTGGGGACAGAGAGGTGGCTCAGATGGTAAAGGCGCTTGCTACTAAGCCTAATGGCCTGGGTTCAATTCTTGGAACTTACATGCATGTAGTATAACATAAATAGAAGGATAGATAGATAGATAGATAGATAGGTAGATAGATAGATAGAAAGAAAAAGAAAGAAAGAAGAAAGAAAGAAAGAAAGAAAGAAAGAAAGAAAGAAAGAAAGAAAGAAAGATAGGTAGGTAGAATTGGCACTCAAAACTCTCAGTGGAATGCCTGGCACCTAGTCAGTATTTGACAAATGGCTATTGGTATTATACTATTTTGTTATTTCTATTTTTGAAAAATCTCTAATGTTCATTTTCTCCTGCAAGTGGAAATACGTATTTTCCCTCTACACAAGCATAATTAGCTGAGTGAGTTGCCTTACTATTTGGTTAAAAGTCTCTGTGGACCCCATTCTTGCGTCTGTGATTAATTCTTTTAAATTCTTATAAATTGCATGTCTACTTCACTGGGTTGGAACAGAGATATGATTTCAAGCTTATGTTTCTTGTTAGAATATTGAGGGCACAATTAAACGTCTCACCTCCCCCCCTTCCGGAAAAAAGAAAAGAAATCAAAGATTCTAAAAATGGATCGCTGTGAAAGGACACATAAATATGTTCCAGTCGATAGCTGAATTCTCTAAAGCACCATTGAGACAAACTGTTAACTGTTCTGATGAAATTTGTGATCGGTTAAGGTAGAAATCCATACAGTTGCATGTCACACAATCTTTAATAAATGGCACACCGAGTCTCTTAATTGTACCCATTTATCACTCCCTTCTGTTTCTAGATACATAAAGTTATCAGAATCTGGAAAGTCATGCATTTTTATCTCTGCTTGCTTTTTTGATCTTTGTCCTCTGCCTCTCTTGTTGAATGGAGTCTGGTTTTGAGTTAAATATTCTGAGCAAAGCTTTCATGACTAGTTTACATCTAGACTGTAGCAGGAAATCTCTTTGCCAAAAAGGGTATCAGAATTAAATTTTACACTAGATCTTATTTTTTCAAATGAAGGCTTGTCATTATTTATTATTTTGTAAATCAGAAATACCCCCTCCCCCAATCTAAGTGCTATAGCCAGCATCTAAATTATTTATTTATTTATTTATTTTTTAATTTTTGACATTGGACATTTATTGTTGCTTCTGATACTTATTTTTTTTTTTTATTTTTATTTTTTCCGTGCTCTCCCCGCTTCCTGGTGCTCGTGCCAGCTTTGGTTGCTTCTGATACTTATAATGTGTGACAGTTGTTATGACCTGAGAAGTCAGAAGTGGACTCCCGCCGACATGTCCACTGTCTTTGCTTTTGGATGTCTGTTGAAGCCAGTTTAAAGTACAATGCCTGTCCTTCTTGCTGCACTTAGAGGAAGCAGAGTATAGAGTTACTGGAAGGTTTTTAATCGTCGAACTGAGGCATGATTTATAAACATCTCAACAGTGAGAAGATAGACTCCGACTTAATTGATGCTGCTAAAGATAAGCACGGGCAAGCATGTCTCGCTGGGAAACAGGCATCTTCAAATGGAGGACTGCAAGCTGAAAATTCCCAGGCACCCAGGTGGACCTCACCGCCCCACTACCTCATATCCCCAGGAATCTCTTTCACATGCTATTAGAATCACAAGAAGCCTTCCCAGCTTGTAAACCAGTCAGTGGCATCAGCTTCCTTGGAGGTTGTTATTCTAGATGTCTGGAGGTGGAAGAACACATTCATTGTGTGCAGAGATCTGTCATGTTTCTTCTTGGACTGCATTGCTCCAAGAAGACCTGGTAAGAGCTTAGTCCACAATGTCAGAGCTAATGAATGCTTACAGTGGTTTAGACACCGAGTGTCTTACACATACAAGTTCAAGTCCTTTGAAGACACGGTCTCATGTAGCTCAAGCTGTCCTCAAATTCTCCATGCAGCTAAGGTTGACCTTGAACTCCCGATTCTCTTGCTTTAAAAGTCTTTTCAGATCAGCCATTATAACCCCTTTTTCATGAAGATTGACCTGAGGCCTTAGATAGGGGTAAAAGCCATGGACAGAGCTGGAGGTCGAACCTTGGCAGCTCAGCTGTGGAGCCTGTATTCCTAATTACTGCACTTTCAAAATCTCCAAGTTGTTCTTTCTTTGATCCTCTCTCCTGCTTTCCTGAGTTTTTAATGCCACCACCTCTTCAGTGTGCTCCGTAGCAAGCTCTGAGAATTAAGCATGTTTCAGACAGGTGGGATGCTTGTCTTTAAGGAGTTGTTGGTCTCTTAGAGGAAACAGTAAACAAGCAAATCAATAAGTAAATGAGTACAGGAAGTAGATAAATTAACGAGCAAACAGTAAGTGTGCTATCCAATTTCAGTTGCAAAATGCTGGGAAAGTCTCACTGAGCAGGGACTGGAGAACAGGGCGAAGTCACTGATGCTGGGGAGGGGTGTTCCTTCTTAAAATTTAGTTTATTCTCTTTCTGTCTGCCTCTGTCTTTGCCTCCCACCTGTATATGTGTATGCCTCTTCACTTGTCTGAGTATGAGCCTGCACACGCCATGACACACTTAGGAGAGTTGGAAGATAGCCTTGAGTGTCCGTCCTTGCCTTCCACATTGTTTGAGACAGGGTTTCTTGTTTACTACTGAGCATACCAGGCTGGCCGATGAGTTTCCAGGAATTCATCTGCTTCTGCCTCCTATCTCTCAGTGGGAGCACTGGACTTACAGGCATATACTACTGTGTCCAGCTTTGTGTGGGTTCTGGGAATCTAAATTCAGTTTCTTGTGTATCTTAGTCAAGGTTTCTATTGCTGTGATAAAACAACACTGGTAAAAGCAACTTGTGTAGGGAAGAGTTTATTTTTCACATCCCAGTCCGTCATTGAAGGAAGTCAGGGCAGGAGCCTGGAGGCAAGAGCCGATGCAGAACTCATGGAGGAGTACTGCTTACTGGCTTGCTCTGCATGGCTTGCTCAGCCTGTTTTCTTTTCTTGTAGAACTCAGGACCACCAACCCAGGCATGGAACCACCATAGTAAGCTGGGCCCTCCTGTATCCATCAAGAAAACATGGCAGAGGCTTGCCTACAGCCCAATCTGATGGGGCCATTTTCTCAATTGAGAGTCTCTGTTTCTAAAGAACTTTAGCTTGTGTCTAGTTGACATAAAACCAGCCAACACATCATACTTGTGTGGCAAGCGCTCTACCCGCTGAGCCATCTGTCTTCCTTGACCAATAGGAAGGCTTTCAACACAGGATACTAAGTTCTTTGAAATCCATTAACTGACTTGTTGGACATTTCAACAGAATAACCAAGTTTCTAGTATGGAAGGTCTGGGATATCCTTGTGAATCTTTTACCATGGTGGAACACAGTGTAAGAAGTGGATGACAATAGGTAATTTTTCTTAATCATTTTATTCTTTATTTTCTTTTTTCCTTATTCCTTCCTTCCCTCCATTCTCTTATCTCCTTCTCTTTTCTTTGCAGTTTGGGAATGGAGCCCAGGACTGCATGGATGCTGACCATGGAGTCTCTGCCACCAAGCCCTATCCCATAGCACTTAAAAAAACAAAACAAAACAAAACAAAACAAAACTTGTGTGTGTGTGTGTGTATGTTGTGTTGTGTGTGTGTGTGTGTGTGTGTGTGTGTGTGTGTGTGTGAGAGAGAGAGAGAGAGAGAGAGAGAGAGAGAGAGAGAGAGAGAGAGAGAGAGAGAGACTCTAACTTTCCTGGTTAGCTTCCAACCAAGCTGGCCTTGCAATTGATTCTCTAGTCTCAGACTCCTGAGTATCTGAGGTCACAGGCTGCACCACCAACCTTGTCTAGTGAGTAGTATTTTTAATGCGCTCAGCATGAGGCTTGGGATATTTTGCTTCATCTCTTTCCTCTCTAGCCCCTTTCGGTGTCCTGCTGCCTGCTGGAAGAGGCAGTGAATCTTTCCTTTATCCACTTCCTGAAATCATTAAAGACCAATGAGGGGACCCTGCTGATTAGGAAGATCAGCAGGGAAAATAAAAAAAAAGAAAACTGTTGTTGGGTACAAGTCAGAACCTCATCATCATCAGACTCTCAATGTTGAAGAGAACTAGATAAAGACAGCTGCAGACTGCCTGCTTCTTGCCTTATGTCCCCCTTATTAAGTAAAGTTGTGGGTTTTTGTACTGGGATGCTGGATGCTGGTGGAGGCCAGGGCTCAGGGGCAAGAAGGCTGCCGAATATGAGTTATCTGCTGGGAGTCCACACAGGGAAAGTATCTCTGTGTCTAGGTCAATATTGGAGCCATGTTGTAGAAACTTCTATACTTCCCTGGTGAGACTGAGGTCAGGCGACACAGTAAGGAGATGCGGCTGGTGTGTTTTTAATTTATTAATTTTGGGGCTGACAGGGCTTGAGTCCAGGGCCTTGAGAATACTCACCATACATTCTAACACTGAGTTATCCTTCCACATCCTCTTTTGGACATTAACTTCCTCTGCCCCCTTTCTGTTCCTCCCCGTCCCCCTCTCACATAACACCTCTCCATCTTCTGTATCCCCCCTCCCCCGAATCAATACCAGCTTCCAATAGTGCTGTGTGGCAAGGCTCACAGTTATCAGAAATAAAGTTGATTCCTGGCTCCAGTTTCTGGTTCTGTTTTTGAGCACACATCTGGTCAATTACGATTTTATAGGTAGGTATGTGAGTCATGTCTGCCTGCCTGCTTGCCTGCCGGCCTGCATTACAGACTCATTGAGGACAGGGTCCATGTTGGGTTTAATTCATCAAGCTTCTCAAGCACCTACCAGAATTAATTGTCTGTAGTTCACTAAACTATTACATTACTATGTATAGAAAAATTTGATATGTCTATTATTATAAGTATATAGTTAACTTTCAACAACAATTCAGGGATAGCTAATATTGGTTAACCCATACCTACTGCAGGCCTGCTAGTAGGTGCCTGTATATATGTGAGTCTTCACCATCTTATCCACATAGATGATGGTGGGACTATAATAAATGACATTTGAGAGCTCTTATTTGTTAGAGTCTGCCCTTGCACAAATGCACATTAGGAATACAACTGATCTAGAACTCCTGTCGAGCTCTTGGGGAAGTCAAAGTTTCCTGCCAAACAGTGAATTCTGTTGTCTAACTTAACGCAATGGGAGGTGAATCTCTCTAGAATACTGTGGTGCCAACCTCAGGAGAATCTTCTATGCACAGTGATTATATGTGTGTGTGTGTGTGTGTCTATCTATCTATCTATCTATCTATCTATCTATCTATCTATCTATCTATCTATCTATCTACCATATAACCCACACATACACATATATTTGTAAAGAGCCAGGGAACAGAGGCTTAGCTCCATTTAGGCCTGGGTGGTTTGATTCTCAGTGAACATGTGTGCCCACAAGGGTTGATGCTGTGTAGTGTCATTCCGAGCAGAGCTTTGATGGGGTAGGAGGGTGAGGTAGAGAAGAGAAGCAAGACTGTCTGCAGCCAGTCATCTTTGGTCATCTTACAGTTAGAAGAGAATCTTAGTGGGCAGGGTAGGCTGAAGGGAATTGAGACAGTCAAGGGTTGGTGATTGATTTATGTGTCTGTGAAGGTGGAGAAATGATGACCTAGGTGTGGGTTCTGGGAACAGGTATTGCTGGAGGAGTGGATTCCCTGAAGGAAGCCCATTATTCTGTCTTATAAACAGGGTTGGTCCTTGGCTCAAAGGAAGTTGACAGTGTTGGTCTTCGATAACCTCTTACCTTTCTTTCACTGGGCCCCATTGTCTTATAGACCTTCCCATGGTATGTGTCTTCAGTATTAACCCACTTGTTTGGTGTGTGATGACTGTGGCTCTCTCATCCTTGTTTACCAGAAATGGCAGCTTGGACCTACCTCTTTCTCTTGATAATATTGTGAGGACAATGACTTAAATCCCAAAGGACTCCAACTCATATAAAAACACTGGTGTTTAAAAAAAGATTTTTTAAAGTTTGAATTCATTTTAGGTTTACTTAAAAGTTGTAAAAATAGCATAGAGATTTCCCTTACTCCCTAATAATAGTTCCTTACTTAATGTGGAACAATTATCATGACCAAGATATGAACAATGAATGGGACAAACCATAGACTAAACTATTTCTTTTTCAGAGTTCAGTAACTTTTCCTCCAGTATCCCTTTTCTGTCTCAGTCTCCTGCCTAGAGTCCCACATTGACTTTAATTGTTGTTTCTCAGTTTGAATTCTTTGATCTTTTCTTATCTCTTATACTATGAAAGTGCATGTTCATAGCTCTATGTGTGTGCATGAAAGTGCATATGCATGGCTCTGTATTTTGTCTGCCTGCCTGTCTTTCTGTGTGTGTACGTGTACGTGTACGTGTGCGTGTGCGTGTGTGTGTGTGTGTGTGTGTGTGTGTGTGTGTGTGTGAGAGAGAGAGAGAGAGAGAGAGAGAGAGAGAGAGAGAGAGAGGTGGGGAATAACCTTGGGTATTGTTCCTATGGTGTTTTCCACCTCGTTTTCTAAGACCAGATCTCTCATTGGCTTGGAATTCACTGACTAGGCTAGATTCAGCTAGCCTCATCGATCTACCTGCCTCTGCCTGGGATCCTAGGCATGTGCTACCATGCCTGGCTTTTTTATGTGAGTTCTGAGGATGGTGAGCAGGTCTTCATGCTTTATACTTTTGAAGAGCCTTGACACTCCTGTGTAGGAACATCTTCAACCCGAGCCTTTAGAGGGAGGGCTTTCTCATGATTGTACTAAGGCTGTATAATCTTGTTAAGAATTCCAGAAAAATATTGGATCTTGATATTAAGGGCTTCATAAAGCTCACATCTTACCATAAGGGCAGTTTCCTTGATTCCTCAATTAAGCTGTCAGTTGACAAGTTTCTCCCATGTAAGACTTCTGTATTATGATGAATATGCTACATCACCCTCTTTTATCCTCCTCCCATTCCCACCAATGCCCTTTCCCTTCCAAGCATCTCTCCATCACTCTCTCTGTCTCTCTCTGTGTATTAATTAGTTTAACCAGGGTTACTTATAGGGTTACTTCAATGACTACACTACTGAAGAAAATCTCTCTTCTTCCCCTTCCTCTTTCTTCTCTCCCAGCAACCATGAACTGCCTATAGATCCTCAGGGAAGGGCAGGATTCCAGAGCCTCTCTGCTCCCCATTCCCACGAGTCCTGAGTCAGTCAGCCTAGAGCTCCAGTAAACCCTTGGGTGTCTGTTTTGTTTACTCTCACCTCTTGGCTGGAGCATCTCTACTTTCTCACCTCTGTCTTTTAAAACTTTGCTGTTTGGATTTACACAATGATCTCACACTTTCTGTGCCAGTTCTTAAGCCATCCTTTCAACTTCAACCCCTCCCTTCTATATTCTGCTCTGTGTTGCTGGGGCTGGGACACTGTAAGTCACATTCCTGTTTTTGCTGACTGCTTCCTGTGGGTCTCTGTCAGGATGGAGGACTAGAGTGTCTGGCAGGTGGCTCATTCTCGAGGATCAGCCTTCTATGACACTTAAGCAGGTGGTGGTGGTGAGGATGCTTCCAGACACAGCACTGGAATCTGCCTACAGTTTTCCCCAGAATTAGCAGAATTGACTGTGTTCTGGCTGCTCAGCAACTGGCCAAGGTTGTCTCTTTAGAACCCCAAGGATAATCCTTCAGCTAAGCTCAGATTTCACAGCAATGCCTCCTCCTCAGAGGTATGAGTTTTAGCTCTGGATAAAAATTTCTCCAAGCTTCCAAGTTCTAGTAATTTTGATTTTTTTCCCCCTTGATTCCTGCAGCCGTGGGGTTCAGGTAAGGTAGTGGAAGTTACTGCATGCTAATGATGACTACATGATGTGTGGTATTCTCTTGTTGCTCCGGATAACATCAATAGTCTTATCCCTAGAAAACACTGGTATTCAATTCTATGTTTAGCAGCAATAGTAGACACTGGAAGTGATCATCCGAGCTGTGGGCAGTCAAAGTTTGTCACTTGGTTTACGAAGATGTCTCAGATGTCCTAGCCCAAGCTAGAGATGAGAATAGCCAAAGCAGTAACCCATAGCTCAGTAGCCAGTCCAGATGGTGGCAGAGGATGAGAGCTAGGATGAGTACCTGTCAATGATAAGTCTCTGGTCCAGAAGAGCATCTGGGAGATGCTGGAGCCAGACAAGGATTAAGCCTGTGTGAGTACGAGGAGACCTTGATGGACAACACAGTCTTTTCTGCTGACTCTCCCACTCCCAACATCACTAGTACCCATCTCAGTTTATAGCACTGTAAGAGTCCCCACCCCCACACCCCCTGGTGCTGTGTCTGGCTTGTGAGCTTGAGAATTTCAAGAAGCAGTAACTAATGAAGAAGGGGTATATGGAGCATAATCTCAGGAGTGAAGTGCATCTAGAGAACATACAAGGAAGGGGTTCAGATGTACAAGATCGATTTCATGGTGGAATACTATGATGGAAGAATTCCAGTTTCTAGCATCCATGGAATGAAAGACTGGGGTATGAGTAGTTAAAGTATCAAATCTTTCGTCACAGGCAACCCACTGGGAAATGGAATCCTAGCCTCATAAAATAATGAAAGGATTCAGTCTTCCAGGAGGCAGGAAGGATGACAAATATATGGGACCAACATGCCCTATCCTAAACTCCTTCCTATACCAAAGAGAGTGCTGATAGGTCTCCCAACCAATGCAGTGTTTCCTTCCTGGTTTACCTAAGAGCAGCTCTAGTCCAGTAGGCCCCTATGGCCTCTTGTCACTTTGCCACTGATAGTGGTGTCATGGAGAAGTGACTAGCCTAGACTTCTGCCCCTCTTTGTATCCCTCCCAGGTTCTTTCTGCTTGCCTTCTTCCAGGCCTTGGTTGACCCTGGCTTCTAGAAGGAGGTGAAACACTGTCTGGGTTGCCTGGCCTACTTTGTCTCTGTCCCAGCTGAGCTGGGCTAAGCAGTATGGAGGCCAGCCTAGGCTGCTCTGTATCCTTAGTACTCCCTGACTAGTTTGTCTGCCATCCTCAGTTACTATCTACCTATGGCATAGTAGCACATGGACTGTGTACTCTATCTGAGGTCTGCATGAACATGTGGTTTACCCTGTCCTTGCCTTGTTGTGATCCAGATGCTTGTGATCCACCCAGGAAGGCTGGAATCTGTTGATGTTACTCCTCCACAGCCTAGTCATCTCCCCCCCCCCCCCGCCCAACTCTTCAGGGCTAACAATGGGTCCAGTGGAAGGTTCATATGGGACCAATTCAATGTTTTCATCTCTATATGGGAGGCAAGGTAATGAATGACCCATGCCTTTGCCTTCCCTGTGGACAGCAGCCAGAGCACACTATTCAATGTATAGGCCCTGGCACAAAGGCAGCTTCTGGAAACTTACCTGTCTCATGTGGGCCTTGTGGCCTGGAACTTTGTCAAGATTTAGCACTTCCTTTTGGGCTGCCAGTCTCTTAGCACTAGCTGCCACCATTCCCAGGTAGGCCCTCTCTGGACCCAGCCAGGAGAAGAACATGACCATGTGCACATGCACGGGGAACTGTCTCCTGTGTCTCACCTCTCCAGCCCCAGCCCCCATGTCATGTCTCTGGGCTCAGGCTTCAGGGGTAGAGAGGAGTCTTTCCCTGTTTCAGTTTTGACCAGGAAATAAGTATCATAGCAAGAAAAAAAAATGAAATGAAATTACAGCAGAGACAGAATGGTCTCAAACAAAATCTAGGTACTGTGGTTAACTTTCATTGCCAGGATTGGATAAGGAATCACCTAGGAGACCAGGGAGACACATGCTGGCTGTGTCTATGACCGGAGTTCCAGAGATGATTAAGAGATGATGAGTCAGGGGAAGATAGGCCCTGACTATGGGCAGTGAGATGACCTGGACTCAGGGCCTGGACAGAGTAAAAGGTGAAATGTTTAAGGCACCCTCTCTTTGCTTCCGTCTGCTAAGAAGCAAAGCACAGTTGCTTCTGCCACCATGATTCTTGGTCATGCATAGAGCCAAGACACTGTTCACTGAACCCTCTGAAACTTTGAGACTTCCTTTTTCTTGTCATTCCATCGGGTATTTTGATGATGATGAGAACTCTATCTAACATACCAGCAGTGGCTTCTACCCCTGTAACTTGACCCTGAATGATGTGGAAGTTGGTTCCCAGAAGCAGACACCCCAAGACAGATCTGGGCATCTATTCTGCAGGATCCTAGCTTAAGTGTGATGTGGAATGAAATGCTGGTGATCCATGACATACAGTGGGGTGATTATGATAAAGTCTGAACTGAAACTAGGGTGTTAGGAGATGGGTGGCCTCATTGAGGAGGGTGAGGACTGGTGTGAGGTGATTTCTGCAACACCTTGGAGTCTTTATGGAATGTGAGTGACAGGCTCTTGCCTTTCAGCCACAGTCACTAGAGATCCAGAGAACTTCCTTGGAGAACACTAGAGATAGCTTTTCTGTAGCCACAGCTGTGGAGGATGGGAGTGGGACTCTCAAGTTTGTCACTTTCACATATTCCTAGTTAGAGAAAAAGAGAAGGAATAGTAAGACATTCCATGAGGTCCAGAAGCCCTCCCATGCTCCTGAGTCAGCAGGGAAGCCAGGCAGGACATTTGGCCCAGCAAACATGGCTGCCAAGTTTAGGAGGTTTCATTTCCTATGTAAACCTGTCCTCAGGGTAGTCAGGACAGTGGCTTAAAGGAAGAAGTCCAGTGTCTTGTCACCCTGGAAGTGGGGAAAGGGACAACAAGGACACTTGAGCATTGTCTCTAGGACAGACTCTGTCCTGCAAGCCAAGAAAGCCTCAGGCAAATGGAGAGAAGCTGGTTCCCCAAGGCTCTCTGGAGATTTAGAGCACAGCTTGGCAGTCTGGTACCTTGGAAATCTGGTGGGACTTGGAGTTGGGAGGTGGGACAGACTCTAGTGTAGCTTAAGTCAGTGGGGTAGGCAGCTCATGCTATGTGTGTCCTTCTACTGGGTTGCCACGTTTGGGGGTTAGAGGGAGTTGTAGCCAGAGTTGAGGAACATTTTTCTTGTGTAGAGAGGGGGCGAGAAGGGTGGTGCTGAAGTTCCTCACCCAGAAGTGCCAACAAAGACACCAGATACATCAATAGACTCAACTCAGTACTGGGTGCTCTCAATGTGGGGGCTACTGGTTAGTGGAATTCACGCCTTGGTATTTGCTTGTTTGATATACTCAAGGTGCGTTCAAACACGCTGGACAACTTTGCTTTCTTCTTCTTTCTTGAGGTTGTAATTTAATTACAACATTTCTCCTTTCCCTTCTCTTTCTCCAAACCTTCCTGCCTACCCCACTCTACTCTCCTTCAAATTCATAGTCTCTTCTTTCATCAATTGTTATGGCCTGCATAGGTATATATATATATGTATACACACACACACACACACACACACACACACACACACACATATCTTTTTAAAGCAGAATGGATAACTTTTTAAAGTTAATCCATTTTATTTGCTCATGGAGGAGGACTCTCCTTTTTAAAATGAGGCTTAGAATTTAGAAATTCAGGAAATTCAGGGCAGAGGAGTGGCTAAGGATGCTCTGGCAGCCGGTCTCCTGTTCTCCTCCACTTGTTACAGTACTGCTTAAGTGACACCTTTTTAGGAGAGCAGGAAGAAAGAAGCTTATTTGAAGGGGCTTTCGAGACTGTCATCCCCTCCTAGGCAGTTTTGGGTTTACTACTGGCAGACATGGCCAAACCTGTGCTGAAATAACCCATTACTTGTCTGCCTTGTTGTTTTAAGCAGGCTGCATCCAGACGCTTTGCGTATTTTGCTGCGGGGGTTTTGGCAGAGCATATTTCAGGGGAGAGAAAGTGGTTAACAAACAGTGGGAAAGAGCAGACGAATTGCCTACGAGGCAGCGCATGTATGTTGTATATGGTTATGAATTAGAGTATTTGGAGTCCTTGTGGCATTCCCATTGACGTCCTTTACTTATTATTCATGGTTTCATTATGGTCCCTCTTATTCACATGCACACACAGCTAGAGGCAGGGGAGGTGCCTGGCTCAGTCTTAAACAACAAATCCAAACATAAACTTCACCATGTATTTTAGAGTTATAGGTGTATGCATTACTTTGCCCCATCAAATCTCGCCTTTCCATTTTGGCCACATAAATGGTTGTCATAGTGATTTGCTTCCAGCCCCTGTGACTTTGATGTAGATCCAAGGCTCAGAGGGTACCCAGTGACCATAAATTCAGCTCCCAACTGTCCCCTTTGGTCTCTGAAAGTAATCAGATATGAAATCTGCCAGGAAACAGCTTCTGTGCTTCCTGACCGAGTCAAAATTACATTGCAATTAGGCTAACATAGACCTTATGTCCGAGTTATGCAGAATGGGGCATGGTGGTCATTCATTTTTGTGTGAGTTGATTAGTTGTGCATTTTCAAGCACTGAGCTGGTGGAAGTCATGGCTTCCAGGTTGCAGTGGTAGATGTAAATTTCTTCCTAAGTGTCTTTGCATCTCTTGTATCTAGAATAGATTCTTGAAGGAAAAAGTGTTTAAATATCTCTTCTAGAAGATTCAGCATTCTTCTTTTCTTGTGATATTTTGCTAATGTTATTTTGTAAAACTCTTGTGTATGTTATGCTTGAACATCATCTTTACAAATTGTTCCTTGAAGGGGTCTGGAAAAACAGCTCAGCTATTAAGAGTGATTGCTACTTAGTCAGGACAGTGCCCAGTTTGGGCACCTCACAATAGCCTGTAATTCCAGCTTGAGGAGATTGGACGCCCAATCTCTTTTGGACTCTGCAGGCACCTACACTCACATACTGATACACATACCTGCATTTTCCATATATAAATATAAATATATATATATATATTAAAAAGAATAGAAATATGTTACATTACAACCTTTTCTTTCTCAAAAGGAGTGGATTAATTATAATATGGAAGCAAAGACTTCAGGGGTATCTTGTGGTTGAAGGGTCTAAGTGACTAGAGACCATATACAATTGCAAAATGTAATTAATAGGGAAGGAGGGATGCAACTCTATGACTCTTTAACCACCCATTTGTGTGCTCACGAAGGAAAGGATATTTTCTTCAGTCTTTCCTGGAGGTGAAGTCTAGCATGCATCAGAGCCAGATAAGGCGCCTGCCATTCAGGACACAGACATGAAATTTAGAAGGCCAGGGATGAGCTGAGACAGCAAGTCATGGAGGTGCTTTGGCGGCTAGGAGATAGCAAGCGTCTGAATGTGACTCTCTGAGTCTGCATTTGTTTTCCCAACACTCAGTTGAGAGGCAGAGAATTTCAGGGCAGACTTAGCAGGACTGTAATACAATTAGCTTACCCTCCTCCTCCAGGTAGGACACCGAGCATTCCATTTTCCTTTGTGCAATCCAGTTTCCTCTGCTCTGACAAAATACCTGAGAAAAATCAGCTTATAGGAGGGAAGATTTGTCTGGGATCATGGTTTCTGAGGTTTTTATCCGTGGCCATTTGACTTGGTTATTTCTCAGCCCATGGTGAGGCAGAATATTGTAGTGGGAAATAGGTTGTGGAGCCAGGCTACTCATCCCATGGCAACAAGAAATGATGAGACAGGTGGGGATAGAGATAGGTGGCAGGGGTGGGGGATGAAGGAGGGAGAGGATAAGAGGTGAGGAGCAAGATATCTACTTGCTCCTCAATGTAGTCAATGGCATGGGTACAGAGACCTGCCTACTGCAATGAAGCTCCACCACGTAGCTCCCAATAGTTATGAACCAACCTGTCAATAGATTAAGCTGTTTGACAAGATAAGAGTCCTCATAGTTCAGTTGCCTCACAAAGAATTCACTTTTGAACGCTGTCGTGGTGAGCATCTACATGTGAGCTTGTGGTAAGGAGAGGGAGGCATTGAAGATCTTACTAGTAACGAGGCTAAGTCTGCAGAGTACAAAGTATGAGGCAAAGAGTTTATGAACGCGTTCTACTTGCTCATTCCTCTTCTTCCTTTCTGCGTTTTTAAAGCCCAGATACCTTCCCATACACATACCTTCCTGTATGTGTCTACTAATGTTTCATTGTGGGATTGTGTCCTACAACTGCTTCGACTTGTAAAGTAAATAGGAAAATGAGTATCCGGTGATAGGTGGTATTGCCTATGGGGTAAAAGGAAGAAGTGAACAATTGCTAGGTTGGGTAACCAACAGGGGTGGCTATAGGTAGAATTTTGGAAGTGAAAAGATGTCATGGCCGCTGATTTCTTCTCTAGTCTGACTCACAAGGCAAGTGGTACTGATGAGACTTGGAAGACCTGTCTACATCATTTGGTGGAAGTCTGAGATCTGTGTCTCATCTTCTGATTCATGATCTGAATGTCAATGGATGATGACAAACACCTGGCTTGCATCCTCCAGCTGCCACCATGAGGGCTTTGTTTGGCATTTATTAGCTCACCCGGCACTCCCCTTCTACACTGGGGAGCCTGCTGGCTTCTCAGAGCTGAGTGTGCATATGCTGTGGTTTCCCACTTCTGCTTGAAAAGTAGCCAATCATTTCTTTCTAATTAAGGATCAGACATCATTTCAGCTAGTCCCCTTCCTTAGATGTCATGGGAGATGCTCCTCATACCTGTCATGGGTGCTGATCATGTTGTCAGTTTTGGCAACTCCTTCCTAGGATAAATAATAAAATTATCATAATCTTGCACCAGAGGGAGGGTGAGCAATTTGTAGAGTCCATTAAGAATTGAGCAAAGGATTGTCCTTTAATGAGATGGAGAGCATCAGGAAGCCTGTTCATCATGCTGCTCTGTCACGGATCCACAAAGGGGTCCTGGAGGGAGGGGCTCCCACCAGTCTGGCAGACACGGGCGGTTGTCGTGGATGCACATTTACATATTGTCATTGATCAGCTGCTGGTGAGTAGGGTGACAGGCAGAAGAGCAGAGCTGGGGCAGGGCCATGTGTCTGTGCCACCCTTGATTCATTCTCCACAAGCTGAGCAGTATTACTCTCCATTTTCCCAGGTGACAGAAAGAGAAATGGAATCAACGGGCGTATCATCTCCTTGTTGGAGAGTGACATCTTCCTCATTGCGAATCCCCAACATATTGATGGAAGAGACTTCAGACTTCATAGATATAAATGTTTCCTGGGACTATTTCTTGAAGTGACTTACCATTCAGGAGCCCATTTTTGAATTGAAGACTTATATACCTCCATATACCACTGTATTAGTCAGGGTTCTCTATAGTCACAGAACTTATGGTAGTCTCTATGCAGTAAGGAATTTATTGATGACTTACAGTCTGTAGTCCAACTCCCAACAATCAACTCCCAACAATAGTCGGCAGCAGCCGTGAATGAAAGTCCAAGGATCCAGCAGTTGCTCAGTCAGTCCCACAAGGCAAGCAGGCGAAGCAGAGAAGCAGCGAGCCTTCCTTCTTCCAATGTCCTTATATAGGTCTCCAGCAAAAGGTGTGGCTCAGATTAAAGGTGTATGCCACACCTTTAATCCCATATGATCTTGCTTAAATTTGTAAATCTGCCAAGATTCAGGTCAGGTCAGGTTGTATCTCTCAGTCTCCAGATTAGGGCCACAGGTGAGCCTTCTAATTCTGGATTGTAGTTCACTTCAGATATAGTCAAGTTGACAACCAGGAATAGCCACTACACCCACCATAACCATCAACTCAGTGGCACATCCGGCTTACTTGCCACACATACCCCCACTAGTACCTCCACTTCTGTTACCAACATCTAAAGCTTTGGGAAGGCTAAGCTTTCCATGTCTTGAGGATGAGTTCTTCTTATGATGGTCCCTTCCATCCCAGTCTGAAATTTTTAATTATTCTTGCTACATTTTGGGAAAAAAAGGGAGATGCTAACCCTCCTCTCCTAGAACATTTCAGTAGTGACAAGAGTGGACTTCCTAGAATTCTGCCTGTTTTGGAAAAACAGAAAGGACTCCTTCAACTTAAGAATGGTCAGGAAGACCCCACTGTCCTCTCATGTCTTGGAAATCTATTATATTTTAAGGCCTACTATAGTATTTATTTGTGTGTGTGCATTTGTACATGTGCCTGCAGAGACCAGAAGAAGGCCGCATTGGATCCCCTGGAGCAGGAATTACAGGATTACTCACAGACTTGGGTTCTGGGGATTGAACTGGGGTCCTCTAAAAGAACAGTGTGTGCTCTTAACCTCTGACCTATCTCTCCAGCCTTTGCTATTAGGTTTTAAAGAATTAATTTCCTTCAATGGCCATCGAGGCATGCTTTGATCTCAGGGTCTTTTGTAGGTCAGACTATTGAGCCTCTCATCGGTCATATCAGGAGGGAATTGTACCTGCAATGGCTTGTTTTCTGAATCATCAAGGTCTTCGCCGATGTGGCCTCTGAGGGTCATCTTGGGATTTTATATTAATGATGATACTCTCATTGAGCGAGTGCTTTTATAAGAGGGACTGAATCTTTTGTTCAGTACCAGGAGCATGTGGGCACTTAATAAGAACCAATCAATAGCTTCTGCTGATATTGGAATGTGGGCTCAGTAACTTCCTGGATCACTCTACAGGGAAAGACAGGTTTATAGCTTGTTATATTTAAAGAAGGTTCCTGTGGCTGCTTTCTAGACTGCCTTTGTTTGAATTTATGCTGGGTGTGACACGCATGTAAGGTGGCAGGTGGGGCTCTGGAGCATCCTTTGCTCTTCAACTGGAGTTGCTGTTAACTGTTCTATTTTGTCTCATATGTCACTGCTGGGGAGGGGCAGGCTGGAGGTTTTTCTAAGCCTGCCAGCCCCTCCACATTGCCTTGAGCCCACATTCTGCCTCCTTCATGTATTTCCAAGAATGTACAGGGTGCTGATGTCTTCCTGACTATTCTATACTTGAAGGAACTTTTCTTTCAAAGGAGGCAGAATTCCGAGAATCACCAGCTCTTGCCACCATTGAAGGTGAGAACAATTCTTTCTTTTTTTTTTTTTTTTTTCCGAGACAGGGTTTCTCTGTATAGCCCAAGCTGTCCTGGAACTCACTCTGTAGACCAGGCTGGCTTCGAACTCAGAAATCTGCCTGCCTCTGCCTCTCAAGTCCTGGGATTAAAGGCGTGCACCACCACCGCCCAGCTTGAGAACAGTTCTTAACAGAACTGCAAAGAGTATTGTTAAATTAACTTTTCTTTGTTTGGTGTAATTGTTGTAACTGTAGCCTCAGTCTGCTAATCTAGGCCTAACCTAGCTGCTAGCATCCATACTATCAAATCTAGGCCTAGAATGTTTTCAGTCTCTGAAACATGCTGCTGAGCAAGCTCACTTTTTCTAGTTCTTTCTGAGCTCTGGCTGACTGGTTTGATTCAGCTGTTCTGGCTCAAACTCCTCTCCAAGCTGACTGATTCAATCTGGCTTCTACCTTGGCCTTTGACTTCTTGCTCTGCTTGGCTTCAAACTGAATCTGGCAATCTGTTCTAATCTTCCGGCTCCTTCTCATTGTCCGGCTCGTGCTGTCTTCACCTGTGTCTAGCTTGTTCTCTCTTCAACCTGTTTCTGTAAAACTCTCCTGGTAAAACTGCCTCTTTTCTTTCCCTCTCTGGGTACTGCTCTCTTCTAAGTAACCTCTTTTCCCCTCTCTTCTCATGAGAGTTGGGCATATTCCATTCTGTCAAATCTTTCTCTGCCACTCAATTGGTCATCACTTTCAAACGTGGCTGCATCCTCTACAAACTAACTTTACCTTCATTGTCTGGGATTATAGGTCCGTGCTAAGGGCTGAGCCACACCACAACTAGAAACAGTTTTTTTTTTCCCTGAAACCTACACAATCCCAGGATTCACAATGTGATCCAACATCCTGCAACAGAGCCCAGCTCCTTGGCTTGCAGCAATGGAGGGAGCAGAGAGCACAGTTGACATGTCACTCTGGGCACTAGTCACCGCTTCTTTTCACCACTTCTTTTCTGATTCAGTTTCCCACACATATGGGAGCCCTCCTGTGGTCTTTCTTTCCATGGCTTTGGATGCCCTTACTCCATCACCTCCTCTATTCCTCTTGCATTTGAATCCATGCAGAAATGTGTCTGCTGGGCTGGGGTGGGCACTAGCACTGACATCATGAACCTATCAGTCTCTACACAGCAGGGATGGGGCAAATGAACACATTGCACATTTACAGGCTGTGAGAACAGTTGAGGGGGCTACCTGGGTTCTACAAAGATGACTGTCTGCTCTATCTCTTTCATGTTTCTCACCTCCCAGGTCACCCAGGGAAACTCTCAACCCCTTTTCTTATTATTTAGTCATTTGCTAGCTTTCTTTTTTGGTTGCCTCAATCTAGAGATGACTCTAGTTTGGGGCCCTTGATTTTTTTATGTGTCCAAAGAGGTCTTTGGATTCCATTCCTAGAGAAAATATAGACACTCCTCTTATTGCAATTTGACTTTGTTCTTATAGGAAGTTATGATTTTATTTAAAGTGCATTTATCTCCTTGAAACACTGCCTTGTTCCCCTGCCCACAAATACATGGGCCACGCAGACTGAGTGTGGAGGTTGTTTTGTGTTGGCCTCTGGAAGAATGTGGACTAGCAAGCTGTCACATGGTGGTATAGCATCTTCTTTACATAGCTCATGGCACATGGTTTCATTTCTTTATTTGCTTGTTTGTTTGAGACAGGTTCTCATCTGTAGCTGAAGCCAGCCCATAACTCACTATATAGCCTCAGACTGGCCCTAAACAAGGAGCAGCCTTCCTGTCTTAGCCTTACTGCTGCTGGAATTACAGGCATGAGCAACCACACCAAGATACTTTGCTTCTTACTCCATTATTATTTCCTCCCTTCCTTACTCCCTCCCCTCTTTTCTTTTATCCTTTTCCAAATGGTAAGGCCTTTTAACTGTTAGTACAACTCTCAATTGAGTCAGAAGCCCCACTGGGCATGGATGTGAGTTGGCTACTTCTGCCTTTCCTCTGAAGTGGACCCTGGGCTCAGAGGCCTTGACTGTGGAGCTAAAAAAATGATAGAAGCTTTTGTTGTGTTTTACAATGTTGTTTTAATTAGCCTTGGAATGTACACGCATGTGTACATGGTATATGCGTGGGTGTTCACCTTTTGTGTGCAGGCATGCTGTGCTGTGCCCATGTGAAGGGCAGAGGTCAACTCTGAGTATCTTCCTCTATTAGTTCACACATAGTTTTAAAGCTAGGATTGTCACTGAACAAGAAGCTCTCCATTTTAGTTAGGCTATCGGACAGCAAACCCCTGGGATCTGCCGGTCTCTCTCCCCCACTCCCTCCAGCACTGGGGTAATGTGTATACCACCAACTCCTGACTCTACAAAATTGGAGTCCCAGATCAGGTTCTTATGCTTGTGTAGCAAGTAATTCATCCACCGAGCCATCTCACCAGCCTTACCAGCTTACTTTGAAGATTATCCAATATTATATATATATATATATATATATATATATATACACATATATGTAATAGTATATATGTAATATTACAATATATATCTCAATAAGTTCACATTTCTTTCAGAGTCTAACTAGCTCTGTTTTCAAACTTTACAGATGATATAACATACTAGGGTGGGTGCCAGGACAGAATAACGTCATGCTGTGATCGGAATGAGAAAAACTTAGATATCCTGCTCAGGTGTGTCTCTAGAGACCTTGGCAGGTCCCCACGAGGACAAGGGAGAGGATACAGGGGTCCAGACAGGAGACCTGGCTTGAAGCAGGGTCTTTCCATTCACCATCCACCTAGTCTAGGGCATGGTGCTTTTCTCTCTGCACCTTAGTTTTGCCTCCTGCATGTGGTGATGAACACACAGCTGCTCCGAGGATGGAATATGAAGACACTTTAGAAAATTTCAAGGAATTAACGTAGGATGAGTGTTGCTTACTGAGCTGCAATTGTGCCATTTAATTAATTAATTAATCAATCAATCAATCAATCAATCTATGACAGGGTTTCATATTGCCTGGCTGATTTCAGCTCCACTATGCAGCTGACAATGAGCTTGAACTTCCCCTCTACTTACACTTTGCAATAGCTGCGATTTAGAGGCAGGAGCCACTATGCCCAGTGGCAACATTGTATTGAGTTAAGAAGTTATAATTTTAACAATGAAATATGTGACTACATAGTCAACAGTGAAGGAGGCAGCGTGGCCTGGACACTCACAGAACAACAGGCTGTGAGATAGAACTTATTTCCCAAAGATTCTTGGAGTTTGAGCTTGAGTGGGTAGCCCAGGCATGGCTTGGGGGATGGGCCCGGTGGAGGGCTTTGACATGTAGTCCTCATATTTACTTGGGACTGGAAACAGATTCATGAAAATGATAGGGAAAGTGTAAGCGGAGATAGGAAAAGAGCTTATGTGTTAGCTTGGGAGACAGACATGGGTACACGTCCTGTAGACAGAGGGCCTGCTCTTCTGCTCAGGGATTCTCTGCTGGTCTGATTTGACAGATAAACTCATCGCCAAGCCTGCTCAGTTTACAGCAGCCATAAAAGGGTTTCATCCCTCCCAGTTCTAGGAGGTCCTTTTATAATAGTGATCTGTCTTCCTGGTTTATATCTCAGCCTAAACCCTTTCTTTCCCACACTGTCTGGCAGTCTTAGAGCGCTGAAGAATGCCCAAGCTTCCAGAAGTGAACTTCAGTCCAAAGCCCTCAGTTTCCCCCTTCCCCTAGTCACCACTCACCTTTGCTTTGGCTCCCAGGGGAGACTTCTTTGTCCCTAAAAGGAGATGTATGTTCTGTTACAGCCATTGCTATTTTTCTCCCACGATTCTTATTTGATAAGGTGAGGAAGGCCAGATTCAGCTCTGTATTAGACAGCAAGTTCACTCCTTTATATTTTCGGCTCATTGTGAAAGCTGGGTTGGAATTTGGATGAGCACAGGAAAATAGTCCTTTTTGCTTTTAGCAAAGTACTGTTTGTGCAAAGGCATCGTGGCAGGCTGGATGGCTTCCCCAGCCTTTTGCTTGTCTCCTGCTCATCACTCTGAGCTGGAGACTCTTTATGGATATTCTAGTCTTTTCTTGTCCTAAGACCAGCTCTAGTTTGACCTAGAGTAACCCTGCCCCTTGTCCCCAGTGGCATGCTCAACAGGAACTGTGCAAAACTTACTTTTATTTCTTGACTAGTCTTCATTCCTGCTCTACTCTTAGATTTGCCATGAAGTGCCTGCTTCTGAAACCCTCCTCTGTCCCAAGGATTGCCTAGTAACTTACCCGGAAAGCTCATTCTGGCCTCTGGAGTCACAGAACTACTGGAAGGCTCACTTGGAAAATAGCCTTTTCCCCAGCATGCTCATAAAAAGACTGTAAAAATTATTTAACCCAATGTCTGTCTGTCTGTCTGTCTTTCTCTTTCTCTCTCTTTCTTTCCTTCCTTCCTTCCTTCCTTCCTCTCTCTCTCTCTTTCTTTCTTTCGTGTGTTTGTATGTGTCTGTCTGTGTATCTCTCTCTCTCTCTCTCTCTCTCTCTCTCTCTCTCTCTCTCTCTCTGTGTGTGTGTGTGTGTACATACCACTCAGCATGTGTGGAGATAGGAGAATAATCTCACGTGTCGGTCCTCACTTTCCATTGTTTGAGGCAGAGTCTCTTATTGTTCACCTTAGGCTAGCTGACTCAGTTTCTGAGGATCTTCCTGCCTCTGCCTCTGTCTTGATGTAGGAGCACTGTAACAATGGCTACCATGTGTCTAGCTTCACATGGTGCTGAGGATTGGAGCTCAGATCCTCAAGCTTGTACTGGCAGTGCTATTCCCACTGAGCCATCTCCCTTGCCCAAAAGACTGATTCTTTTATTAGGGAACCATGACAACTCATATCTGCCTACCACTTGCTCATTTGTTTCCGACCCTGAAGAAGTCAGGGGAAGTTACTGTGCTCACAGCTCCATCTGTCATGCCCAGTAAAAATATCTACAACTAGTGTGTGCCCAACAAATACTTAAATAAATGAATGAGTAAAGTAGTGAGTGCTTATAGGGGGTTGTCGCTATATGGGCTTGATTTTGAGTCTATTCCCTTGTTGGATGGCCTCATTTCCACCCATGAGATAGCCTGCTAAAGATGCATTGACAATAAAATACAAGCCTGGGTTTCATGTCATCTTCATGGCCCAAGGTGTCTCTGATATCATGAGATCTTTCTGTTGACATGGCAACCGGTTTAACTCAAAGTGGTACAAAGGGACCATTTTCCAAGAGGAAAAACTCCTTGAGGCTGATTCACTGGCTAAGCAAAGGGTGTTGAGAGTGGAATAAACTGACTCAAATTCAGGCTGAGACTGACCCAAGGATACGTTAACTCTTTAGTTCTTCGTTCCTCATCCGGAAAGTGGAATATTGCTTAGTTCACGTAACAGGCATGGATTATTAATTACTGTATCTAGAAGAGAAGCATAAATAAGACAGAGGTGACTGTGGAAGGATTCCCAGGACAGTAGTCTTGTGCTGTATGCAAACAGAAAGTTCAAATTAGTTTTGAACATCAGTAGCTGGGAGTCAATGCTGAGCATCGAGTGTGTCCTCGCTGCACCCTGCTGTGTCTCAGTGGAGGACAGTTTTAGTACACTGGGAAGGCATTTTCTTGCTCTTCCCTCTACCTGAAGCACCAGAGAAACAATGGACTTGAGACTTCTTAGGATGGTGGCAAATAGAGTGCTACCCTACCCTTGCTGTCTTGGGAATTCCTTGTCAAAGGGCATTTCTAACCCATCTCCCATCAACTTCCCTATCACTGCCATCTCAGATACCCTGCTTCTGGGCAACCCTAGTCACTAAACTCATCCTGTTAGCTGAGAGCATCTCAGACAGGTACCAAGGGACCAAGGGAGAACTCTCAAGTTATGGTTGGAGATCGACCCATGCTCTCCAAACTCCCCCTGAGATACTTACCAGAGTCTGAGCCAACTGCCCTTAGTCATGGTCTAGCATGACACGTCATCCCTGAAGCCATTTTGAACTTGATTTGCTGGTTTCAAACTGAGGCCACTTTAGGGGTGAGAGTGTGTGGCTGGCATCCTTCACCCCCAAAGAAGCACTCCCGGCCAGTCAGATGGTTTGGATGTTTAAGCCTGTTGATGTCTCCCTGGAATCACCTTCCGAATGAATAGTATGACATTGGGCTTGGTTTTCATGGAACTCACATGAGAATTTGATCCTTCAAATGAATACGCAATATCTGGAATATTCTCTGCCTCATAGGAAAATAGACCTCAAGATTTGGGGAAGTGAATGACATTGAAATAATCATAGGATTTATCAAATTTCATGATTACCCTCACAGTGATGAGAAAGGGAGCGTGAGTAAAGTACGTTGGCATGCATGTTTGTGTATGTAACTATATTCACATGTATCTATTCTGATATATGTAATGTGTGTTGACATGTGGTATGATATATGTGTCTACCTAAGATATGTACATATACATACACATATGAGCAGCATGGTAATTTAGTCTTTTAAAACATTTGTCACCTGCCAAATATATAAATGACTTAGAACAACCCTTTGGACTTGTAAATTGTGTTGGGAACTGACGGTAATGTGAATGTGATCAGCCGTTTTGACCTCTCCCATTTTGCCCCAGTTGATGGATCAGTCTGTCATGACATCACTTACCAGACATCCACAGCCTAACAAATTATTCGGTCGCTACACGCTGTGTGTAATTACAGTGGGGTAATTTTAAAGCTGAATTATTGGCAGGACTTCCAGGTATGGTTGTACAAGGAGAAGAACATTGACAAAGCATCTCTTTCAGTGTCCGGGGAACGCATGCTTCATCCTTGAAGAGCTGCTGAAATCCAAGTGAGAACAGCAGAAGTCCGTGGTGTCCTGAACTGAAGTTGCTCTCCCCAGTTCAGCTGAGGTGAGTTGTATGGCCACACCAATGAAAGTAACATTAGGATTCTTCAGAGAGACACGATCAGTATGGGGGATCTTCCTGCTCCTTCCTTGCTGTAGCATTTTCTCTGTCCAATCACATGAGGGCAGTGACAGGCCTGTGATTGGACAGGAATAAGAGGTGGAGCTAAAGTTGGAGGAGGAGAAAGGTCAGGAGCAGGAGGAGAAAGGTCATCATCATGGAGGCAGATGATGGGGACGAGTCAGCCCACACACGGTTATACAACCAAGCAAAGGTTTTTTTTTTTTTTTTTTTACAAAATAGGTTAATTGGGTTAGAATATTGTCTTTATTATTTGGTTCTGAAATTATTGTTTGGGCATCTTGTAAATTGTGATTTTATATAAATCTGATTGGATATTAAGATCTTAAGAGTCATGCTTTGCTTATCGGGTCCTAGGAGCTATCTAGATGAATGATTGTGGGGGTATGTAAAGAGTTGCATGTAAGCGAGATGTTGTAAATAGTTGGGAGAAAATCACAAGAGCCTGCCGGGACATGGTGATGCCTGGACTGCATCAGGTCAAGAACGTGGCCTGGCGGGAAATGGAGTTTGCGGGGCGGATTCATTTTTTAAATATTCCCGCAACGCTTCCTCTCCAGAAAGATCTAGTATAAGGGACTGGTTGTGTCTTAAGACAGTTATGAAATCCCTCAGATTGTGACCTATAATCTAAAGAGCCAGCCTGCGTGGTGTAGACTGAAGGCCTAAGAGCCATGAACTATCTTCGTGCAGATGCTGATTTGAATCTGAAGACCTGTGAACCGGGAGCACTGGAGGCAGAGATCAATGTTTTAACTCGACCAATCAGACAAAATGCAACCATTACCATTTTTGCTCTATTCAAAACCTAGTATGTGTATATGACACCCACTAAGATCACCAAGTTTTAATGTCAATCGTTTTCAGAAACATCATACAGCCCCCCCCAACTCCTCACACACATTAAAGAGATACTAGATATCTTATGACCCAGTCAAATTACCCTCACCAGGGAATGCTAGGTTTGGAACAATGGCTCAGGCAGTGGTGTTGCTGCGGAAGGAGGTCACCTGGGTAACTGGTCTAGACAGAGCCCCAATAGCTTTGGAACTATCATGATTTGGAAAACAAATTTAATACTATACAGGTAAGACTAGAGAGAACAAAAGCTGCTCAACGCACTGTGGGTAACCCTGGAACTTTGCATATTACAAATCTGGAGGTTCTATAACTTAATCATAACAATCACAAGGATGGCATCTATTGGAGAAGGGAGTAAGTTTCAACATATATTTATTCTGAGCTATAGAATGTAAATACATATACATATACAATGAGATGTGTTTATATATAAGATTATATATATAAACATATAGGCAGAATTAAAGTTTAGTACTTTAAAGTATTTGTCACCTGCCAAAATATATAAATGACTTAGCACAACCCCATAAGACACCAATGGTGCTGGAATAAAAGGAAGGGTCTAGCAGCAAGCAAGAGCTAAAGCCAGCCTGGACTAGAGAACAGTCTCACTTTAAATGCTAGCTCCTGTCAGCTGCCAGCAGCACAGGGCAGACTTGAGCATACCTCCATTTTGTTGTAACCAGCTGACCACTGAGCTTTACAGATGTGGTAGAACCCACTTACCTGAGTGGACCCAATGACAATACACTGCAGAATTTTACAGATCTAGCCAAAGTTACCAATTGTACAAAAAGAAGCAAAAGATGCAACATCAGAATCCAGGATTGGGTACTGTGTGTTGTCTGTAATGCTTGGTTTTCAGAAACAGAGAAAGGAAAACGTATTTGGGAGAATCCACAGTTAATAGAAATGATCTCTAGGGCCTGGAGAGATGGCTCAGCAGTTAAGAGGACAGACTGCTCTTCCAAAGGTCCTGAGTTCAAATCCCAGCAACCACATGGTGGCTCACAACCATCTGTAATGAGATCTGATGCCCTCTTCTGGGGTGTCTGAAGACAGCTACAGTGTACTTACATATAATAAATAAAATAAATTTAAAAACAAGAAATAAAAAAGAAATGATCTCTTGGTGTCCCCAGATGCTGGAGTTTGCAGACAAAGATTTCAAAGCCATTATTATAAGCTACTTTACAAGAAAAGGCTGTGTACTTTAGCTTAGTCTCTGGAGTGGGACAGGGCATCAGAATAAGAGTATACATATGTGTACGTCTATATTTGCTAGGCTTTATCTTTTTATGAAGCCATCAGTAGTCGGTATTGGGAATAATTCAAGTACATTACATATATGTATAAAAGTGGTAAAAAGAAACTTGTTAGTTTATCCAATTAAATACACTTATAAAAGTGACCTAGGACCAAAAGCCAAGAATATTCTATAACAACAGGTCCCCCTTGTGACCTTTTCTAAACCAGATAAGTTCCAAAGGCCCATCTCCAAACACCATGGTTGAATTCAGTTTCTACCCTCTGAGTATCTTGCAAAGGGGACCAAATTTCAACACAGGAACTCTGCATTCACCACCACTAAGCCATAGCACCAACTGCAGCATGATAATCCTAAGTCTCAAAATTAAAATTATAAGATAGTAATTAGGAAAAGGAGGAGCGTGAACATTCTGAAGTTGAAGAAAAGGCAGAGAGCATGAGGTATCAATCATAGACTCCCACCAACTCACACGGATGAGGATCCTGGAAAAATAAGAGCATAGACACTTGAGTATATTACATATTATCTGAAAACGTCAAATTTGATTAAAAAAATACACTCAACAAGCTTGGTATACCCCAAGGAGGCTAAACGAGAAATTATGATTTATATACAACATAGTCAGACCCTTAAAAGTAAAAGGTGAAAACTTGAATGGTAAGGAACAGAAAGCTCATCACATACATAGGGACATCAGCATGATTGGTGGCTAATGTGTCTGGAACAAGGGACCCCAGCACAGTGGCATGAGAGAGTCAGAGTATAGACAGACAGACAGACAGACAGACAGACAGACAGATAGACCCAGTGACAGTGAGGCTGTGTTAGGAACAAATTGTATCACTCTGAGGTCATTTGACTCATTTCTAAAAAGTCATCTTTCTGAATCAAGAGTCTCACTTTGAAGGGGTGTTCTGTGTCTAACACACCTAAGGATGGTTAAGAAAGAACAGAGGGGTCTGGAGAGATGGCTCTGCGGTTAAGAGCATCGACTGTTCTTCTGAAGGTCCTGAGTTCAAATCCCAGCAACCACATGGTGGCTTACAACCACCTGTAATGAGATCTGATGCCCTCTTCTGGTGCGTCTGAAGACAGCTACAGTGAACTTATTTATATAATGAATAAGTTGCTGGTGCATGCAGTGGTGGCACACGCCTTTAATCCCAGCACTTAGGAGGCAGAGGCAGGTGGATTTCTGAGTTCAAGACCAGCCTGGTCTACAAAGTGAGTTCCAGGATAGCCAAGGCTACACAGAGAAACTCTGTCTCAAAAAACCCCAAAAAATCAGTCAATCAATCAATCAATCAATCAATCAACCAATCAATCTTTGGGCCAGAGCAAGCGGGACTGACAAAGGTCCTTTAATAATTTCAATTCCCAACAACCAGATGAAGGCTCACAACCATCTGTACAGCTACAGTGTGTACTCATATACATAAAATAAATAAATCTTAAAAAAAAAAGAGAAAGAATAGAGGAATGGAAACAAAAGAAACAGGAAAGCAGATACAATGGCGGATGTCAGTTCCATCAAATCAATAAGTCATTATCTAGGACTGATGTAAACACCTGACTGAGAGAGCAGATGCTGTTGGGTTAGATTTTTAAGAAAGCAAGATAATGTCTCAGAAAGTACAGTTGATAAAAAAAAATACAAATCAAGATAAAAAACTATTATGCTGCAAAGAACACTAATAAAATAAAAATCTAAGGGAAAATAGTCTCAAATCTTTAATTTGAGAAGAAACTATATCCAAAATGTATGAAGAATTCTTGCAATTCAGTAACAATAAGACACACAAGCCAATTTAAAAGCCAGAAAAAGATTGGGATAAACATTTCACTGAACAAAATATGTAGTTAATCAGCACATAAAAATATGTTCAACATCATTAATCTTCACAGAAATTCAAATTGAAATTGCCATGAGGACCCACTGTGCATCCCTAAGATGGGGATAAGTAAAAATCTGGACTATTCTATTTTGACTATGTGTGGAAAAACTCAAGTATCATGTATTTCTATTGGGAATATAAAATGATACAGTTTGTTAGTTTCTTAAAAAGTTAAAAATGGTTGACGATATCACTCAGTAGTTTTACTCCTAAAAATATACTCAGAAGAAATAATACTATATGTTCAAATAAAGATATACAACAGGATAGGATTATTTACAACAAATTCAAATAGGTTTATCAGGTGACAATCAGGAAACATAATATGATATATTGACATAATTTGTAGAACTTGGAAATACCCATAGTTGTTGCCATGGGAACGATCCTCAAAGATCATGCTAAATAAGAGCATCCAAAAAAATAAGCCCACTTGTCATGCGATTCCACCAGCAGAGAAACTGGAAGAGGTGAGTTTAATAGAGATGGAAAACAGCATGGTTGCCTTAGGTGGAAAGGATGTGAGGACTAAGTACACGGAGAACAGAGAACCATTGGGGGTGGCGTACAGGTCTTATGGAACATAATTTATACACTAATAGGGCCATTTTAAATGATAGTAAATCGGAAAATACCAATTAGTCAAAAGTTTTATTGCACAACCCAGGTAAATGCTTCTCTTTAGATAAATAATTTGCTACAAATCACTAAAGAAAGCAGTCTTGTAGGCTTACATTTTTCAAAACCTACTTTTAGTAAGGGTTCTCAAATGCTTTGACTCCCCTTATAGCCCACCATCCAAAGGTAGGGGTGAGAAGATGGTAAATAGGACAAGGGGATGTGGACCTGTTTAGAAGTAGTTCCTTGGGGGTGATTCCAATTTCCATTTGTCTCGAATCAGCAGTGGCAGCATGATCCAGCAGAAATAACCAGGCCTCTGCCAAATCAGCATGAGTCAGCGGGAGCCATTAAGACCATCCGGGACACTAGGAGAAGTTCTCTGCTGTGTGTGCCTCTCGCAACAAAGCAAAGATCAGCGAAGACATGAAACCAAAGAAGCATTGCAAAGCTATCTATGTAAGCACCTGGCCACTGTCCATTGGGTCCCATTTATACTTCCTCCAGACATCTCGTGTCCTCCCATGGGTCTTGCCTTAGCAAAACACCGTGCGAGTCTGCATCACGTGACATATCCAGAAACTTCCATTTCACAGTCAGAAATAAATATTTTTATTCTGTAGCCATAGCCCTCTGAATGCACCCCATCTTGTCTGAAATGACTATTTTCAATATGTTATCTACTTCTCTTAGTAACTATGTTTTGCACGCAGTGTTACCTACTCTCATGGCCCTGTAAACAAAGGCTTGAGAAGAATGACTTAGAGGAAGGAAGGTTTATTTTGGCTTATAGTTTCAGTCAGTCACAGTGAGGAAGGCAGGGCAAAGTGGCTCTATTCATGGCGGCAGGAGGGTGAGGTGGTGGCTTCTTTGTGTGGTAGCAGACAGGAAACAAAGAGAGTAGGCAGAACTGAGGCAAGCAAGCATAGGGGATGGTTTAGTTGCTAGAACTCTGCTTATTTTGGGCTCCGAACACACCCTTTTTTAAAATAATGCACTTGGCAGCCCGAGAGCCTTACCTGTGGGTTCTATGCACACACACACACACACACACACACACACACACACACTAGTTTGCACTGAACAACGCACCTAGCATCTGTTAGCAACCTAGGACCCCCATCTGCACTAAGCTGCATGCACACCCCACTCTGAACAGCAGGTTTCTCCTCTCCTTATTAACCATCAAACTTAGAATATATTCAACTGTGCTCTGCTTATCAGGGCCCAAGTCAGCTGAACTGGCTTTAGTTGCCTGCACAGTGTAAAATTTTGCTCTTAGGTAAACTTGTAGGGAGAACCCTCTATTTATTATCTTGTGCCTCTGCATAATCAGGTATGCCTGTGATTAAAACCAGATGTATTATGGGAAGGGACACACATAGTAGAAAAGTGGCGATATGGTCCAATCTGTTAATATACGAACCACATTCCCAAGGAACCAAATTCTTCCTTTAGTTAGCCGCCTTTAAAAAGCCCCAAGTGTGTGTTGATAGACATGGCCCGTATTCCCACCAGAGACCATGCGGATGTCTGTGGTCTGTACTGCCGCCTGAAGCCATGTTGATATCCTTGGGCAGTGCATCCACCAGGGGCCACATTGATGGGAATAGCCTGTGCTGCCACCTGAGGCCAGGCTGATGTCCGTGGTCTGAGCTGCTTCCGGAGCCAGGGCTGTGTTTGTGGTCTGGGCTGTGGCCAGGAGCCACATGGAAGCCCACGATCTGAGCTCTCGCTGACTGTAAAGAGCAAGGAAGCTGCTTTCGTAGTGATGTTGATGATTACAGGTGAATAGTTGAGAAGAAGGGACATGGACGGCTTCTGTGACAACCCCTACCCCAACACCTCCCCAGCCCCCAGGAAAAGTAGCAGCCTAAGTGGGAAGATACTGAAGAGAACTCTTCAAAGGTGCAGTAAGAATGCCGAAGTTAGCGCTCCACAGTAGGTGGCTTCCTGCATGGGTGCAGGGTGGTAACGACGACTCCATTCTGTTTAGGGGCAGGCCACTGAGAGTTTGACCACGCTCCAGTGAGTGTATGGATAATAAGGATTGGGTTTATTGCTTCTTCTTCTTTTTTTTTAATTTAAATTTAAGGGTGATCACAGGGGTGGGGGTGGGGCTCGGGCAGGGAAAGATTGAGAAATGACTGTGATGAGGTGCAGGATGTGAAATTCTTGAAGAATGAATCAAAATATTATGCTAAAAAAGAAAGTCCGAAGGATAACCAGGGCTCGTGAGTACCTTCGCCGTGTGTCTCACCCCTTTCTCACTCTGCATTCTGATCTTTATGTGTTGTTTTCAAGAAAGGGTTGCTTTCAGGAAAGTTTCTTTTCTACTTTGCAATTGGTGTGAGGTTTGATTTTTGTTTTTGAACAAAATACAAACAGCCTGGAAACACCTGGACACGGCAGTGACCCTGACCAAGAACTAGGGGTGCATATGACCCGAGTGATTTGCTTATCAGCCAGGCGTGCCTGCTCAGGCTGGAAAGGCTTTTAAACAGTGCCACAAGCTGGGAACCATCTACTAAAAACACGAGCCTGTGGAAGACGTTCCAGATTCAAACCACAACATTCTCCCAAAGCCCATTTCATAATGCAGAATATGTTTAGTCCAACTCTAAGAGTCTCTGTATTCTCAAGACTCACCACTGTTCAAAACTACAAAATCTAAAGTCTCTCTGAGACTCCAAGCAAACTCCATGAGTCCAAGTAAACACAGTAAGAAATGTAAATACTTCCAATATGCAATGACATAAAGGAAGAGCAGGAGAGTCATACAGATGGATTGGATCACAGAATAAAGAAAAGCCAAGAAGGACAAGAAATTTAAAAATGTAATTCCATTCAAGTCATCATCTTAGCTTTGATGGGTTGGAGCATTTATTCACTAGGCCTTACCACCTTCAGCAGAAACGGCTCTCCCAGGCTGGCTCCCTATGAGCCTGCAGCTCTCTTGGCAGATATCCTACATTGCTGGTGTGTCTAGCATCCTGAGGTCTCCACTGCAGCTGAGGCTCCCCCTCAGCAGTTCATCCTCAGCCTGCTTAGGAACTCATTCCAGGGAGTTGAACCCTCTGGGCTAACAGGCTTTGTTCTAAAACCTTAGTGCAAGGGCTCAGTCCTGAGAGTCAATGGAAGTTCCCAGTTGGGTTTAGATTTATGACTTGTATTAGGTGCAGCCAATGTGCTTATAGGGAAATATTAAAGGAAATTTAGCCCAAATCAGTAGACACTCTGGAAAGGGTGAAATGGATTTTTAAAGCAGTTCCAGTTCACATTTCCCTGATGGCTTCAGATATTGAATGCACTTTCAAGCATCTTTTGGCCATTTGTGTTTCTTGGAGAATTGTCTAGTGGGAGAGGGGTTTGAAGTTAATTAGCCTCTATACTGATTGGATGTTTTCATTTTTGGTGTTTAACTTTTACAGTTCTTTATATATCCCAGGTATTAGTTCCTTTTCTGAAGTGCCATTGGCGAAGATTTTTATTTCTACCTATTTCATAGGCAACCTCTTCATTCTGATGGTTTCCTTTGCTATGTGAAAGCGTTTTAGTTTCATGTAATTCAGTTCGTTAATCCTTGGGATTATTTCCTGTGTTATTTAGAGTCCTAGTCAGAAAATCCTTGTCTGTAATAAATCTTGAAATGCTTTTCCCCAGCAGTTTCAAAATTTCAGGTTTGGCAGTAAGGGTAGCATGAATATATTAATACACACAATGAGATTTTATGCATTGAAAGGAAATGGCAGCATGCCATTTGCAGGTAATCGGATGTTAGAGTATCATGTTAAGTGAAACAAGCCGGATACTGAAGAGCATTGCGTCACGTCTTTCCTCACGGAGAACCTAACTTTCACATGTATGTGCTTGTCTGTATACATGTGAGGTTTAGGTCTCTATTTGTAAGTGGTGAAACTAGAAGGGGGATTGCAAAACCGGGAGGAAAGGATCTTAAGGAGACAGGAAACAGAGATAATCAATCAGAAGGACCAACGGGGGGGGGGGGGGGGAAGAGAAGAACTGTCTGGAGGCGGGAAAAGGACAGGGCAAGGCAATGGGAGAGGGAGGAAGGAGAAGGACAGATGTATGGATGTGGCACATGGAAGTCCATTTGGGTGTTAACGATAATCAGTCAGCATTTGGGGATGGGTGAAGCCTCTTTGAACCTAGGATGAGCAGACCTCGTCAGCTACAAGGAGTAACCAAGAGTACAGGGAAGATTTATGGGGAAAGGAAAAATTAATCTAGCCAGAGGCTGTCACATTTGCAAGAATTAAAAAGAAAATGGAAGACCCTGCAATATACAAGAAGTATCCCTTAGGGGTTGTCTATGTTTCACATGTGCATATAGCAGAATGATGGGGTGCCCCTGTGTCTACAAAGTCTGCCGACTCCCACCCCCGATTGATGGCTTGGAGGTGGGTCAATGAGCTTATATTTTGCAAAGAATCGTACCCACTCTTTATCCTCAGCAACACTGTCCCGGCTTACTAGCATCAAACCTCATCCCTCGTATAACATGTGCCTTACATTGCAATGGAAATGGCATGTTTTTTTTTTCTTTTCTTTTTGCTACTCATTCCTTCAGTCTTCCACCTGATCACTTAATTTTTGAGACAAGGTCTCTATCGCTGCATAGGCCAAGATGACTTCAAACTTGTAACCCTGCAGTCAGTGTAAGGTACTTATTATATGAGGGATGGGGTTTGATGCTCGTCAGCTAGGACAATGTCATCTACAGAAGGCAGGGACTGTGCCTTACTTCCATGTCCCCAGTGGCTGTTATATGTGACTTAACATTTATTTAGTAAAATTTTTGTTGACTAATTGGTTGACTGAGTGCTTTCCCCATGTGTGTACTGTTTCTTTGCGCATGTTTATTGTAGGCAGTGTCTCCATATTTCATAAGAACCTCTGGCATATCCTCTCTTGATCATCATTTCCCAACTGGGAAATATAGATACTTTGGACCAATGAAGCCTATCTATCATAAAGTATGCTCTGTACTTTGTGGGATGTTTATGAATGTCACTGGCGTCTACACACTGGGATCTGGCAACCCTCTTTAGCCAGGCCAACCAAGCACATGTTCAGACATTACAATGTGTCTCCTGGATGACAGCATCATCCCTGATTGAGAGCCACTCCTCTATAGGAGGAGTGTAAGGATGAGTCTTGTGGACTGGTAGATAGGATATGTATATGCAACCTTTTTTTTTTTTTTTTTTTTTTTTTTTTTTTTTTTTTTTTTTTTT
>JADRCD010187031.1:14901-42428 GCA_019843815.1 Montemys delectorum | reverse complement strand
GGGGCGGGGCGGGGCGGGGCGGGGCGCGGCGGGCTGCAGGGCGCCCCCTAGCGAGTCGCGGCCACCAGCGGTTCCCCAGGCGGCTCGCAGCTCTGCTGGCTGCGGTTACGCAATGGTAATTGCGAAATCCCCCCCCCCACCACACCACACCACCACCACACCTCCCCTTCTCCCATTGGGGATGCTGGTGGCCCGGCTGAATTTTTTTTTCTTCTAAACCCTTTTCTGTCTCTGCACCAATCTGTGCATTCTGGGGTTGTCTCTGAGAAAAATTGAAGTAGGGATAGATGTGGTTTCTTCCTCAGTCTTGGAAAAAAATTGGACAAGTGATAAGTAATTCGCCCTTGAAGTGCCACAGCACTTGTTTACATGTATTCACTTGAAAAGAAAGGACATTCTGCTTTGGAAAGTTTATTTTCCTAATTAGGATTTGGTCCTTGAATTCATGCTCTAGATTTAGCTAACACATAATCTGGCTCCCTTTACAACTGAGAACCCTGAAACCAAAGTTTTATCACTGTAGAGTCTCATTTTTTATAGTATGTAGGCTTTCTGAATAATTCCTATCAGAATCTTGTTCCCACTGTTTTAAGAGAAGGGTGTATTTCTAGAAAATTGTAAGGTTTTGTAAAAAGGTACTTGAAGTGTTGACCTTACTATCTGAATTTAGCTGTGGTAACAGAAAGCAACCTGTAAAACGAGACCCAAGTATACTGGAAGCAGTTGCAGGGGGCAGTTGCCGTCGGGGTTTGAGTTGAACTGTGCAACTTGGAGCCTTTAGTTTGTTAACATTGATCCCCTTTCGGGTGAGTATTGAGCTGGAGTTTGGATTTGAATGACAAATTGTTATGTGGCTACTGATAGAGGAACGCTGACATGGTACCCAAACCAGAAAATGCTGTGAAGTCACCAGATCCAGATGAGATGATTCTGAGACATTGTACAAAGAGATGGTTAATGGATACTTAGAGGCAAAGTGGTAGCTTCATTGAACTATTTTTGAGTATTGAGTTACCTTAATGGATTAATGTATCCTGTATGTGAGGTAATTTGATGGTGTACTGCTTGGTCAGTTTAGTCTTTTAGGCGTAGTGGTTTTGTGATGACATGAATATGCATTTTATCTGTATCACCCAGAAGTGGTTTTAAATTCTGTATTAAGCGTTGCTTTCTTTTCAGACTGCAAAATTCAAAATGGGGCTCAAGGTATTCGTTTCATCTACACCAGAGAAGGCAGACCGAGTGGCGAGGCTTTTGTTGAACTTGAATCAGAAGATGAAGTCAAATTGGCCTTGAAAAAAGACAGAGAAACTATGGGACACAGATATGTTGAAGGTTTGATTTACATTGCCCTAGTAACAGTAAACGTTTAAACACATAGAGGTCTTACCCCTTTTGAATTTTAGGTATTTGACCGCATGGAAATGGTCATCTAAGGGAGTTTATGGCAGCTCTTCCTAGTTATCTAAAAACCCAGGAAATCTTAACTTTATTCTCTAACTTAATTGACTAATTCTAAGCACCTCTTTCAGTATTCAAGTCAAACAACGTTGAAATGGATTGGGTGTTGAAGCATACTGGTCCAAATAGTCCTGACACGGCCAATGATGGCTTTGTACGGCTTAGAGGACTCCCTTTTGGATGTAGCAAGGAAGAAATTGTTCAGTTCTTCTCAGGTATGTAGTCCTGTTTGTTGCTGAGCAGTGAGGTATGGCAGCTTCTGGCGACATGATTTAGTATTAGTAGACTTTTAAAAAAGTTGAGTAGTCTAGGTACTTAAAGTAGGCTGTTGAATATATGTTGTTGAATTCACGTTTTCTTCCTGGAGACCTTCAAATAACTTAAGCCCATCTTAAAGGTGGAAATTAGAAGTATTTCCAAAGTGTTAACTTTGCCTATATTTAGTATTGTAGTTCAGAGTAGACCTTTGAGGATTCTACTCAGCCATCTTAACTTCTTCCTCATATTTGCTGTTTAGCAAAGTACTTCAAGTTAAAGGTAAGCTCTTTTAACATTAGATTAGTGTGAGTTTAGATTGTTACAGTTTATGGTGTTTGTTGTAAGATAACTTTTTCCGTCATTGGACCAGAAGTATTTTAGCTAGTGTAATTCTCTGTATGAAAAATTGTTATAAAAGGAACTTGGCTTAGCTAGCCTATTAGAAGTCAAAAACGTAAATTGTAGCAAGTGTAGGTTGAATGCTTGTAGTCTCAATGTGAAAACCGTATAGAAGTTTTTGAAGTTGTTCTGGGCCTAAAGTATTTGAATGTTTTTATGTTGAAGAGCTGATAGGATTGCATGCTTAGCAGAATGTTAAATCTTACATATTTTAAGTACTATTAATACTCTTGATGACATTCAGAATTAGAAATCTTCATAGTTTTTAGCATAGTATGTATTAGAACTTTGACTATAGAACTTTATATATGTATCAATTTGTAATATTTTGTAGTTTGAAATCAAGTCTGTTTTGTTTTATCTAAATTGGTGAGAATTGAATGCTATCTGTCAACGTTAAATATGAACATAATTTCATATCTTCTAGGAAAGTGCTTTAAGGCCTTTTTGTAAGCTTGGGAATGTATCCACGGGAAGGATTTTTCATAGACGGAATTTCCAGAAGTGAATCATACTACTGTTAGAACATAAGAGTGCATGATTGCTTTGTAGATAGTTATTGTTGAAAGTTTAGTTTGTATGTTTGTCAATTATGATTCTTAAATGTTTTCAATTTTTACATAAACTGTTTAAATGTGTAATTTTAAAATTGAAGTTCCAGTAACTTAAAAATTGAAATTTATGAGGTTAAAAGGTATCTTATTTTACTTCAACTGTTAATTTAATGCTTAAAAAAATTTAAAGTTCTTGTATAATTCTATTAAGTTGCATAAATTAAAATGTTTTTAATTGTTGAATTCTTAATGCACCCTCTGGAGTATAACTTTTTTTTGTTTACTATATATACTTTGCCTTGGGTGTGTTAAGAATTGAGTTATACTTTGTATAGTGGAACTTCTTATTGCAATGCATATTTTAAGAGTACTTGTTGAAAGCATACCATTCACCTAAAGTTAAAATTCTGGTTTATTTAAAGCTATAAGAAGAATCATTTCTGGGCTTGTGATGTTAATATTGCCCCCCTACTGGGGTTATTTGTCCTTGGGTTGAAGGGTTGGAAATCGTGCCAAATGGGATAACATTGCCGGTGGACTTCCAGGGGAGGAGTACGGGGGAGGCCTTCGTGCAGTTTGCTTCACAGGAAATAGCTGAAAAGGCTCTAAAGAAACACAAGGAAAGAATAGGGCACAGGTGGGGATGGATGGTTGGTTGGATATGTCACTTTTCTTATGGTAAACAATTAAATCCATATTCTCTCTGCTTAGAAAGGAAATTACCCATTTCCTATTCCCAGCTAATTTGATAATCTGCTATAACTTCTAAATTTTCCTAGTTACTGTATTTCATTCAAATTAAATTTTAGGCTTTAAAATTATCCCTAGTTTATTTGGGCTATCTTTACAATTTTGTTAGGACTCTTAGTTTATTAATCCCAATCAATAGAGTTGAGAGACTATGGCTTTAAAAAGTTACTACAAAACTGTCTTTAGCTGTAATAACACCCACATAGGAAATTAATATTACCATAAGAAAATGTGATACTTTCTGATCTTGTTTTTAAAGTTGAAATGCAACAAACTTTTTCTTGCTGTATAAATATTCTGCATATGTATTAATAAGCATAGCTTTCAAGAAATTGTCACAAAGGGTTTTATTCTCTTTGCTTGTGACTATTTTTCATTGAAGCATGCGCTTTTTTTTTTACCTATGCTGATTTCTACTAAAAGCATAGGCTGGGTATTGGCGAAAAGAAGTGTGTAGTGTGGGCTAGACTGTTGGTGGAGGCTGGCTTTTTAGCCCACTTGCTACACATACTGCCAAAGGAGTTGAAATATGAAAGTTGAGTGGAATTATTCCCTCCTAAACCATTTACTTAAGAATACTCCTCTCTGCCTCTAAGGCTGGGCTCTGCCTCAGAGGAGTTTGTTTTCTTTTTTTCTATAAAGTTTAAATAGTCTTTTGAGTGAATTTCTGGTCATTGCCTATACAACTGTAAGAAATCTGGCTTTAAATATTAGTCAGTTTCATGGCTATGACTAAATTGTTTTTCTTGTATAACTAAGTAATTGTATGACATGAACTAATGTTTTTTCTCCCCTCCCCATCCCCCTTCCTTTTGGACAATGCTTTAGGTATATTGAAATATTTAAGAGCAGCCGAGCTGAAGTTAGAACTCATTATGATCCACCTCGAAAACTTATGGCCATGCAGCGGCCAGGTCCCTATGACAGACCTGGGGCTGGCAGAGGGTATAACAGCATTGGCAGAGGAGCTGGTTTTGAGAGGATGAGGCGTGGTGCTTATGGTGGAGGTGTGTATGTGCTGTTATGTGCTGAACCAGTTTCTTTTGTATAGTCCTGTTTTTGTTTGTTTTGTTTTTTGCTTTTTTGTGTGTGATTAATTATACATTTTATCTTTCAGGCTATGGAGGCTATGATGATTATAATGGCTATAATGATGGCTATGGATTTGGTTCGGATAGATTTGGAAGAGGTATGGTAAGAATTTAATTTCTCAATTGAAGGATACTTACACACTTGTCCATCTAGACCTCAATTATTGTTTTTCAGGAATGTCTGACCACAGATATGGGGATGGTGGCTCTACTTTCCAGAGTACAACAGGACACTGTGTACACATGCGGGGATTACCATACAGAGCTACCGAGAATGACATTTATAATGTAAGTGTTCAAATATATTTACTTGTGGTGATTCAGTACAGCAGTAAAAATATGAGGTGATCATTATACATTTTGATTTTTAAAAGCTAACTAATTTGAAATAACTTGTATTTTAGTTTTTTTCACCACTCAACCCTGTGAGAGTACATATTGAGATTGGACCTGATGGCAGAGTAACTGGTGAAGCAGATGTTGAGTTTGCAACCCATGAAGATGCTGTTGCAGCTATGTCAAAAGATAAAGCAAACATGCGTAAGTGTGATTAAAGCATTTGTAACCTCAGGCAGTTGAATGACAAGCATTTAGAATAGATTAGTTCAGGGGATGTATGATATATAGGAGAGATTTGATCTCTAGTTGGGGTAGCTTGGTTGTACTGAAGGAAGCTTATGTGTGTTTTTTTTTTTTTTTAAACCTATTTGGGATTTGTGATAAAGATATTATCGTGAAGTTTACCCTTAGTTGATATGATAGTTCAAAGATAAGTGTTTTCAAAGCTAGTCCTTAACTAACATGGGAATTTTTTTTTCTTTTTGCCAAAACATTTGTGATTCACAAATTACTTTTAAATTGCTTATCTTGTTTTCTTTTACCAACAAACATTTTCAAACTTTTTTTTTTCTCATTTCAGAACACAGATATGTAGAACTCTTCTTGAATTCTACAGCAGGAGCAAGCGGTGGTGCTTATGGTAGCCAAATGATGGGAGGCATGGGCTTGTGTAAATATCGTTAGTTTTTTTAAAAACCAAAACATTTATATCTGTATAAGTAGATAATAAGCTAAGTTTTAATATATGTAATTAGTTTAGCATACAAGTTTGTTAGCATAATAATTACATAAGTTACAATAATCTTAAGTTAGGAAACAAGTTTAGGCAGAGATAGATTCTTAATTTGAATAAATTTTGTAATTGCTGTATTACTTGCCGTATTACTTAAATCTTGGAAGTAACAAAGCTGCTTAGGTTGATTACTCAAAATAGAGATAAGTACTTCTCTTTGGGGGAGGGGACTATTGAATATTACATTATCTGTCTATAAACTTTAAGTCTTAAAATACTTGGTAAAAATATAGGATTAAAATTTAATTAGTTGGGCATAATTAATTAGGTGTTAACTGATAGCCTGTATAATGACATACCTAAATATATATTGAGCTAAGGAGAAACCCCATTAAACTACAGTTTCATAAGATGGTAAAAAAAATGCCTCTATTTAGGGATTCGTGTGTATTTAGTCCTTAATCCTTTGGTTTATAAAACATTTGACTAGCTTATATGATTAATATAAAGGTTAATCTGGTTATAGACAACTGGGGTCTTGTCATAGAGGCAGGAGGAGACAGTAATGTAAGAACAAGACTGGAAAATTGTAGACATAGAATTACAAGCCCGGTACCACCAGGTACCACACTGGATAAGGAACAAAGCTCTAATGTTCTCTTAACTTAACAGCAAACCAGTCCAGTTACGGTGGCCCAGCCAGCCAGCAGCTGAGTGGTGGTTATGGAGGTGGCTACGGTGGCCAGAGCAGCATGAGCGGCTATGGTGAGTGATTTTTCTCACAAACTTAAAGTAGGCTTCTTTAGTTGGGGGTGATATACAGGCTCCTTTAAAAAAAAAAAGAGAGTGGGGCATTTTAAATGTTATGTTTTATATTATAAATCTTAATAGCTTAATTTGCAGAAATAGTCATTGGGGAGGAGGAGGAGATGTTCTAATCATTACAATTTTGGAACACTATCAAACCAGAAAACATCTGTTTATTAAAACATTAGTTTGCTTTTCTGTTGTAGCATTAAATTAATTTTTGGCAGGGTGAATCTTAAATATTTAGAATGGTGGTTGGGTTCAGGACTATTTTACTAGTTGGTTAACCTAGGGATGGTGGGGGTTTTTTTGCTTTTATTTTTTTCAATTGGTCTAAAGAATGGTGATTTTGGTATTAGTCTTACCCTACAAAATCCTTTTGCAGACCAAGTTTTACAGGAAAACTCCAGTGATTTTCAATCAAACATTGCATAGGTAAATATTTTCTCAAAAAATGTAATTTAAATTCCCAATAGCAAATACTGATAATGTTGTAATAACACTTCTATAGCAGTCAGTGACACTGACTTAACTCCATGGAGGCTGCAATTTTGGGCACTGTGAGTTGCCTATAGTCCAACTTTTGTCCTTTAACTTTTGATCACCATGAATAGACAAAACAAAAGACTTCCCCTGTGCTCCCTATTCATACACATCATTCAATGGACACACAGTACATGTTTATGGCACAATTTTTAAAAATGCTTTGTGTAACTTTAGAAAAAGTAATTTTGCAATTTTTGAAAAACACTAGTTTTCCTTTAAACTTAAATTTCCACGTTGATCCTGAAGAATCCACTTAATGGTAGCACAAGAGTCTGGCAAGTTGGTACTGCAGAGAAAAGGGTTTAATTGAGATTTGTTTGGAGTCTGGATTCCCTTTCCCAGACAGCCTCTCTCCACTTGGACAGCAGCCATTTGCACTCGTATACCTTTTAAATTTTTTCTTGGAATGCTATTTTATTTTACTGATTATTTAGCACCATTCCTAACTTGTCAAATGTATCTCTTTACAGGTAGCCAAGGAGCAGTGAACAGCAGCTACTACAATAATGGAAGCCGAGCATCTATGGGCGTGAATGGAATGGGAGGGATGTCTAGCATGTCTAGTATGAGTGGTGGATGGGGAATGTAATTGATTTTGATCACTGACTCTTGGTCAAAATTTTTTTTTTAAAACCCCTCAGTTTAACAGTTTTTGCAATCCATCCAGCCTTGTGGTTTTATGCCTGCTATCTTAAGTGAACATTGGCATTGCTCAAAGAAGGTTCAGTGTTGAACATAGCAGTCACCTAGGATGATAGGGCAAAGTTGAGTGAACTTGTAACTGTTAAACTTAATTCCTAGCTTTTCTCTAGTTACTGTAGGATGTACGTAAGCAGTAAGTGTATTTAGGTTAAAGCAGTTGAATTATGTTAAATGTTGCTCTTATACATACCTACATGAACACTGTTGATGCATGTTGAAAAAACATGCTTTTTTGTAAAACTATAGGAGCTGCGTCTACAATTAAAAGTAAAACATTTGGCATGTTTGTTAATTCTAAATTCATTTGATAACCTGTAAGGCACGTGAGTTTAAAGCTCATTTTTTAAGTTAATGGAGAAATTTTGAGACGCAATACCATTGCTTTTTAGGATTTTTGGTCTTGGTGTTTGTATGAAATTCTGAGGCCTTGATTTAAGTCTTTCATTGTATTGTGATTTCTTTTTAGGTGTATTGCGCTAAGTGAACCTTGTCAAATAAATCTTCCTTTTAAAAGCCATACTCTGCTTTAGTGTCCTGTGGACTTGGTGTTGTATTTCTGCCAGGGGTATAGGTCCACCTTTCTTGCAATGACAAACTTATACTTCCAGTATAAGTGACTGCAGGCAAACATGGCTGTGGGGCCCTTACAGAAAGGTTGCTTTCGCCTGGCTACTCATCTGAATGGTCTATAACACACTCTACATGTGCATTAGGCCAAGACTGGCTTTCCAGCATAGCTGAAACAAGTGCCAGAGCAAAGGTGCAAGACAGGTATACCTGTGATGTTTATATGTCTCAAACCAGCTTCATGAGTGCTAGTTGAATGGGTATGCTGCCATCTATTGTGTTATCTTGTCCCCAGGACCTTAACACCTAGCCACAGATTCGACACTCTTAGCCCCTCATACTTTGGGATCTGGGAATTTGCAAAGTTTGAGCTGAAATCCACATCCACTTGGAAACAACACCATTACTTTTAAACCACCTAGTTTAGAGAACTAGGAAAAAGTGTAGGAGGCAGGCAGATTTCCAGGCCATCCTCTTGAGTTCTAGGATAGCCAAAGGAAACCCTGTTCCCCATAAGTACCCCTCCCTGCCTCCCCCAAAACCTTGGAGACTGTCTGTGTAGCCTTAGCTTGTAGAAGCAGAACCAATTCCTGCAGATGTCCTCCGACCTCCATTTGCCAGATGGCATACCCACATTCACAACAAAATAAACCTTAAAATCCAAACACTAGTAAGGTAGAGCAGAGCCAGGCAGATCTCTGACCTCTAAAGAAACGTCTCTGCACATATATAAACTTGTCTATTTGGTTATGTTCTATATTACACTTGAGCAGCATTACTGTGGAGCACTTGTGCCTTTGCTCAGGTTGGAAGGTATGAACTAGACAAGGCACTGAAGCTCTTGAAGAGTTTGGTATAAAATATTGCCTTGACCAGGCAGCTAAATATTGGTGACTTGGATCCATTGTGAAAAAGTAATCATGCTACTTGGTGGAGTTGAAGCTGAGGAAAGGATAAGGGAGAAGAAATCTGAACCACTTGGCATGTATGTGCTAAGTGTTAGTGGGACTTGCTGTGTTTTTACTGAAGGATCAGTAGCATGGAAATGGGAAGTGTTACCCTGCTTTTCTTGTGCACAGATGAAAAGATGTGATACACAAGTTAAATGACTTGACTAATGCTCCCAGCAAGCTGGAGGTTATTTACAGAATGTGAACTTTGTGAGAAAATTGGGTCTTGTTTGAGGTTTAGAAGATGGGTTCAAAGATGGGCAGTGGCGGCGCACGCCTTTAATCCTAGCACCTGGGAGGCAGAGGCAGGCGGATTTCTGAGTTTGAGGCCAGCCTGGTCTACAGAGTGAGTTCCAGGACAGCCAGGGCTACACAGAGAAACCCTGTATCCAAAACAAACAAATTAAAATAAATAGAAGATGGGCTCAGGTAGAAAAGGAGCAGACTCCTTTCACTGTGTCTGCTTTCTCACTGGGTTTAACTGAGATTGGGAGCAGCTATTCAGACCTGATTTTAAAGCCTGATGTGCAGTCTTTGCTATAGAACTTGGGAAGAGGCAGGGGCCTAATTAAATCCTCTTGTTTCTCATCTGTAAAACATGGAAAATCTTTCTGAAAGTAAAGTACCAGTACCAGTCCTGACTGAAATGGGAGGCAGGAGATACAGGCTTGGATTGGTTGGGCTGAGTCTGGACATAATAAACAGGCCAGGGAATTGGTATGCAGTCAAGGTGTCATTTGTGAATAAGGGATTAGGTATATATAGAAGGGCGGCAAAGTACAAGGTCTGGAAGACAGGTGGACTGACTGCTGTGTGTGGCTAGATGTTAAAATATTCTAACCTTCAGAGGCAGGCCAGCAAGATGGCTCATTGAGTATAGGTGTTTACTGCAAAGCCTAATTACCTGAGTATGATCCCCGGATGCTACATGGTGGAGAGAACTTCTAGTAACTTCACATCTGACACACGCCCTGGTACCTTTTTCCCATGTCTGCCCAAACAAGTTAGAGAACACTGGCCATGGGAAGGATATGTGTGTGCACTTGCACTGGGTGGGACCCTAAGGAAGATGGACAGTCTACATGGCCACAGATGTCTGTGATAGCAGACATCTCATGTAGCTACATGATCCTGATGGATAACTCAGCTTTGCCATGCTGTATAAGTACCCATATAGCCAGTTTTCAGTATGTTACTGAGATAACCCAACATCTATAAAATAGGCTTTGTTTGTTTTGTTGGACATGGTGGCAATGTGCTTGTAATTCCAGTACTTGGGAGGCGGAGGCAAGAGGATAAGTTCAATTCAAGTCTTGGCTACACTGGAATTTGAGACCAGACCAGGCTATTTGAATCTTTGTCTCAAAACAAAAAGATGTCAGTGGTATGCTTTTTTGCAAGCTCAGTGTTTCGAGTACTTTCAAGGCAGGCTAAGAGAGGTTGTACTGTGGTCATTATCGGCTCATTTCTACTTGACTGCAATGTGGATGTAACCCCTCCTTGAGTCAGGCATCTGTGAAAGTACTCACTTGGACGTTGGTGACAAGCTTTGGTTCACCTGGATGGAGCAGCCTGAGCCTAAGCAACACTGAGCTGAAGAGCTCAAACCCAGCAGGCCCTCTTTCCCAGGCAAGCTGGAGGCCAGCACTTTGTCTGTACAAGAGTGAAAAATATAGGATTTTATTGCAGGGCTGACAGTAGGTGTTGGCAGGGGCATGATGGCAAATGCTGGATGCCGAAGCAGACTAGGCCCACTGACAGACCCACAAGGTTCAAAGCGCAGCAGAAATCAAGGTTTCTGTGGGACGTGGGTAGGAAAGAGAAAGGATTCTGTACTAGTGCAACTGCTGCACAACAGGTTAATAAGTGAAAATGACAGTAGCAAAATCATGAAGTTGCACCTGTATCAAAGCCAGGATTTAACTGAGGACATAAAAAAGTGTCTAGAGGAGCTGGCTCCATATACACCATGGAGAACTGCTCAGCTGCCACTAGGCGCTCTCTTCCAAGGCTAACAGCCTGGTGAAGGTTTCATTCTTTCCTTTGATTCTCTTGGGTCCCTAAAGGTCTCTGGAGATCCCTAGTTTGGCACTGTACCTGAGGCTTTCCTCCACTCTGGGGATGGAGGTCAACAGGCTAAGGTCCCTGCTGGTGGGGCTGACGGCTTCAGGAAGCTGTGGAGGAGCAGCGCTGCAATAGCAGAGTATGACAGCTGTCACACACGCGCACTGGCTTAGGGTAGGAGGGCAGAGCCAGCTCGTTGCTAGAGCAGGTGTTGCAGAAAATGTGGCCACAGTTTCGGCAGTGGTGCTAGAAGACAGGACAAAGGCAGTTAAGACTACTGGAGAGGTAGGAAGCGTGGCTTCTATAAATGGCTATGTTGTAGACCCATGTGCTTTTAGACAGCCTCTACTGATTAGGTGGTTTGCCTAAGTTAGTCAAACAATTGGTCCTACAGCATACAGAGGGCTGCCAATGGTCTAAACAGCAGCTCTACACAGAAGCTCACTGCCCCACCCAGTCATTAGAGAACTTGGGGCAAGGGCCTCCAGCAGACCAATGGGCAGAGCTGTAGTGAAGACAGGCTTGCTCTTCTCTTAAGCTCTTGCTCTTACTCTTTCACCTCTTGCCCTCCTTCTCCCCCTCCCTTTCCCCTCTCTCCATGTGGCCATGGCCGGCCTCTACTTTTCTACCTTCTGTCTGTCTCTCTCCTTCTCTCTGTTTTCTACAATAAAGCTCTAAAATCATGAAAAAAAATTTAAAAAGCCAGGCTTTCCCAGGGACCCAAGAAGTGGCTCCTATATACCTTCCTCCGGGAAATGGAGAAGTCCTTCTCACACTGCTTACAATGTGTTGCCTCGTCATCTTTCAACCATGTGTGGCCCTGAAGAAGAAAGAACACCTGAGAACTCCACCTCATGTCTGTCCCCGGTTGGCTGCATCTTCTATCTTGTGACTGCCGAATTTTCTGCTTTTGACTTGATGCTTTCCCAGACAGTAAAGTCCATTCTCTCATACTGGCTGCAGGTGGAATTCACAGGTCCATATAAAGTGCCTGCTCTCAGCACCCTGGTATCCGTCAAGGCACGATTCACCCAGAACTTCCCCGTCCTTTAGTTTGTTTATTTTGAGATGGTTTCTCTGTGTAGCTTTGGCTGTCCTGAAATTGACTCTACAGACCAGTGCTGGAGTTAAAAGTGTGGGCCACCATCACCTGGCTTCCCTGTTCTCTTAAGTTCCCTGTAGCTGAGGTCACCACAGTCAAACTCTGGTGCCTGCAACCCTGTGTCTGTCTTAAGACATGATCCCAGGGGGCTGGAGAGATGGCTCAGTGGTTAAGAGCACCGACTGCTCTTCCCAAGGTCCTGAGTTCAAATCCCAGGAACCACATGGTGGCTCACAACCACCTGTAGTGAGATCTGATGCCCTCTCTTCTGGAGTGTCTGAAGATAGCTACAGTGTACTTACATATAATAAATAAATAAATCTTTAAAAAAATGATCCCATGACTAGCTACACTGGCAGGCTAACCAGAGAAGGCTAACCAGATATGAGGTAGGCTCAAACTAGTGATATGGACTTCTGCAGAGACGATGTGCAGGGGAGGGATGCTTTCAGTCCAGTGAAGTCCCTCCGCCCGCTCAGCCCTAGGTCCTCAAATGGCCTTGGGAAACAGCTTAGCTACTTTACATAAATGAAAATGGAGGCTCTGGAAGAGGATGTCTTGCAAGTTTTTACTGAGAAAAACTGATCTGAAATGTATTTTCCCTTAGGAATTCTGTAGGCAAAGGACCCTTGACACATTCTTTACAAGAGAATAGGCTACAGCAGCGGCTACTTAAGGTACTCGCCCTTCCTCTAGAAAGGCCTTCTGGAGCTGTCTGCTGCTACTGTCATGCAAACACTGCATAGCAAGACAGACAGGCAGCTCCAACAATTACAATCAAGGTGTTGCATTAAAGAGCAGGAGCAGCCAGGGATCCATCCTTGGGCTGTGCTAGAGGCTGCACCTCCCACCTGTGAAGGAGCCCCTTTCTGCCTTTCAGCCTCTGCTCTGCTGTGGCAACTGTATGAGACAGGCCTCTCTACCTGCACCTGTGGATACACAAAGCAGAGACCCTGCTGTGCTACCTTTTCAGGCACACAGGAGGTCAGAAATAGCCAACGGGTATAGCACCTACCAAGAGCTTGGGCTTAGGTCTTAGAAGAACAGCCACCAGCTCATGCCTGGCCACCTGCAGCACTGCCACCTCAGATCTGCCTGTGCATTGTGCTGTTGCCACTGTGTGTGTGTGTGTGTTGGGGGTGGAGCACACTTTGAGCAGTCTTTGTTTTTAATGAGACAGTCTCACTATATAACTCTAGTTTGCCTCCAGAGTGTTGGGTTTACAGCCTGCACCACACTCAGCTGTGACTCTGCTGGTATATGTGATTTTTATCTAATACCTTCAGTGCCTTATTTACTTCCTTTATGTCTTCCATCTTCAACTTGGACCTGCAAAAATAAAGACACTTTTTTCAGCAGTTAAAGGTTAGGACACAGCTAATGTACTGACTATGGCTGGGGTGGGAGTACGGGTCGGGGTACAGATGGACCTAGAAGTAGAAGGATGAAACAGGCGTGCTTTGAAAACGCTCCCCATTTTTGTGTGACCTGTAGTTGTATTTCATCCCCTTGGTTCATGTACCTGCAAAACCTGGGACCATGTACTATGAGGAAACTGTCAAGCCCACAAGGGTCAAAAGAACTAAAGTGGCTGCCCATTATTAAAGAATGGTAAATGAAGCAGGGTGGTGGTGGTGCACGATTTTAATCCCAGCACTTGGGAGGCAGAGGCAGGTGGATTTCTGAGTTCGAGGCCAGCCTGGTCTACAGAATGAGTTCCAGGACAGCTAGGGCTACACAGAGAAACCCTGTCTCGAAAATACCGAAAAAAAAAAAATGGTAAATGAAGTCTGGAAGTCTGGCTTCTCTGTGTAACTGTCACTGCATTTACTGTACTTATGGTAAGGACAGGAAGCACAGGCATAACTGAGACTCTTAGTAGAGACTTCAATCTCCTAGGCTTCTTGGAGGGTGTGCAGCCCATTGCACACTCCAGAGGGGCAAGCCGAGAGGCCTCACTGACTCGCCATCCTTTTTACTGGGCGAACAATTCCTTCACACAGAAGGTAGGTTGGTAGAACTGCATCAGCAAAAATGAAACACTGTGCTGGCGATCTGAGGGGAACCTTCTGGACCCTTTTCTTTTTTCTTTTTTTTTTTTTTTTGGTGTGTATGTGTGATATGTGTATGTGCTCATGCTACCCCTGCCTGTTGTAGTTATGTAGCTGCTGGGATCCAGGCTCCAGTCCTCAGGCTTGTATAGCAATTAAGTGCTTTATCCAATGAACTATCTTCCCAGTCCCACATGTAGTTAACTTTGTGATCCTCCTGCCTCTACCTCTTTAGCATTCCCTTTTTTTTTGTTTTTTTGTTTTGTTTTGTTTTTTGTTTTTTTGAGACAGGGTTTCTCTGTGTAGCCCTGGCTGTCCTGGAACTCACTCTGTAGACCAGACTGGCTTCGAACTCAGAAATCCGCCTGCCTCTGCATCCCAAGTGCTGGAATTAAAGGTGTGTGCCACCACTGCCCGGCTCTTTAGCATTTTCTCTTGGTATGTGCTACTACAACTGGCATAGACCCTTTAGGTCCCCTGCCCCAGGCTTGGAAGTGCAGGTTGTGGAGGGACACTGTGACTGTAGCACAATGGCTAGAGCCCTTTATTTTTATTTTTTTTTATTTATTTACTTTTTTGAGACAGGGTCTCAGGTTCCAGGCTGACCTGGAGGTTAGTATGTATAGCAGAGTAGCCTCAAACTCAGAGAGATCTATCAGCCTCTGCCTCTCAAATTGCTGGGACTAACAATGTCTTCTACCATGCCTGGCAATTACCCCCAAGTAATTGGGGACAAGTTAAAATTCACCATGTAGACCAGGCTGGCCTTGAACTCAAGAGATCCACCTGCCTCTCTGTATGCTAGGATTAAAGGTGTGCCACTACTACTGGCCTTGGGCAGTCCTGTCTAGGTTGCATGTACACCTAACTCTGGCACAGCCACACAGTAAGGCTTTGAGGGACACAGTGACTGAGCATCTCCAAGTAAGAGTCCAAAGATAGGTCAGGTGGTAGCACTGAGACAGCCCCGAAGTCAGAAATCCTCATTTTTGAGGATCACTGGGCATGACTCTGCTTTGTGCCCATCCGTTGTGGGGACAGGCAAAAGGAAACTCCAGGTATAAACCCAAGGAGTCCCCTCCAGCCAGCTCCACATCTGCTTCTGGTGAGTGCTCCTGGGCTGCCCAAGGACTTCATCTGAACTTGGCACAGCGACAGACACTTGGTTTTGTGTTTGTTCAGGGAGAGTAGGGTGGAGTAGGTAAAAGAGCAGAACATGGCAAGTACCAGGTCAAGAGAAGGCAGCGTGGAGCACGTACAGGAGGTTAGGGCTCAGGGTGAGGTGTGGCCCATTGGTAACCCTGTGCATCTCCAGAAAGAAGTTGAGAGAGAATAGTGAATGAGCCTTTGTTTGCATCTGAGAGAGGACAAAGGCAGAATGTTCTCCTTTCTTAGTAATAGGAGACCTTCCTTCCAGCATGGTAGGGCACGCTCTAATCCTGGTATAAGGCTTTGGAAGGAGAACTAGAAGTTCAAGGCTAGCCTGGGCTACATAGTACTACTGTACCAAACACCAAGAGTTGGGGTGAAGCACAGTGACAGAACACATGTCTCGGGGTCACATGTGTACAAGCCTTGGGGCTGGAGAGGTAGATACTCAGTAGTTAACAGCACTCCCTGCTTTTCTTGGCGACCTGAATTCAGATCCCAGAGCCCATGTCAGGTGGTGCACAATTGCCTGTAACTCCAGCTCCAGGGGCCTCTGAGGGCATCAGCACTTATGTGCATATACTGCCTCCTCATACTTAAAAATAAAAAAAATAAATTCTTTAAGAAACAAAATAGGAGACCTTCCAACTTTTCAGACAAAAGATTGTGCACATTCTCATACTTCTTGATTTTTCTAGCTTTCTCTCGTTTGGTTCCCATCTAAACCTTCTGGTCACAATCCCTCAAGACTCTGGTCATGAGGGGCGCAAGAGGAATTTTTCTTCTCTTGGACCTGACAGACCCGCCAGGTCAAAGGAGTAGGAACCGCATAGCTGCCTCCTGAGGCCTAACTTTCTGGGAGGGCCCCCAGCTGGCTCCTCCTGCACCAGGCCTGGAAGGTGCACAGATCCAGCCTTGCATGTGGGTGGCTCTTACTGGCTAAGGTGCAGTCCCATTTCCTGGAGGGCTTGCTCTTGCTCCTCACAGACCTTCCGTAATTCTGACTTCTCGTCTTGGAGCTCCCGCAGCTCCTGAAACAGACAATCCACATGTCACACACATTGCATTTTCCTTTGTAAACGTTTACTAAGCACTGTGCTCAGGAGATCAGAATGTCTTGCAAAAGCAAAGAGCAGTTTTGTAGCATGACTATCATCTCTTGTGGATTGAGTTTGAGACCAGCCTGGGCTACAGGAGATCCTCTCAAACAACTACAAGTGGCTTTTAGCTAGTGTACTGGCTGGTTTTGTGTGTCAACTTGATACAGGATGGAGTTATCACAGAGAAAGGAGTTTTAGTTGAGAAAAATGTCTCCATGAGATCCAGCTATAAGGAATTTCTCAATTAGTGATCAAGGGGATAGGGCCCCTTGTGAGTGGTGCCATCCCTGGGCTGGAAGTCCTGGGTTCTATAAAAAAGCAAGCTGAGCAGGCCAGGGGAAGCAAGCCATTAAGTAACATCCCTCCATGGCCTCTGCATCAGCTCTTGCTTCCTGACCTGCTTGAGTTCCAGTCCTGACTTCCTCTGATGATGAACAACAATGTGGAAGTGTAAGCTGAATAAAACCTTTCCTCCCCAACTTGCTTCATGGTCATGATGTTTGTGCAGGAATAGAAACCCTGACTAAGACAGCTAGATACAAGAGCACAGGACAGGGATGAGATACAATTAGGCCAATTAAGAGCAGTTAAGAACAGGGCTGAGCATGGTGGCATACACTTTTTACAAATTATTTTAAAAAATTATCTATGAATTTTTTAAATGTAGTACTCTATCTGCACACCTACATGTCAGAAGAGGAAATCAAATCCCTTTATAGATGGTTATGAGGTTGCTGGGAATTAAACTCAGGCCTTCTGGAGGAATAGCCAATGTTTTTAACTGCTAGGCCATCTCACCAGCTCACAGTGGCATATACTTTTAATCCTAGAATTCAGGAGACAGAGGCAGAAGCAGAAACAGGTGGATCTTTTGAGTTTGGACCTAGTTTCAGGACAGCCAAGGCTATACGTTTCGACCTTATCTCTAAAAACCAAAAAAAAAAAAAAAAAAAAAAAAGAACAGTTACTCTGCACTTGTTTGTTTCTGGTAGCACACACCTCACACCTTTAATCCCAGCATTTAGGACACAGAAGCAGGTGGATCTCTATGAGATCTAGTCAGCCTAGTCTACATAGTGAGACCCTGTCTACTTAGTTGCTGTCTTAAAAGCCAAAAACAATCACCCCAATGAACAAGTAAAGCTTTGGTTGTCTTGAGTGCCTACTGAAGGCATGGTTTTAAAAATAGTTAACTGGAAGCTGGGCAGTGGTGGCAGCACACGCCTTTAATCCCAGCACTTGGGAAGCAGAGGCAGGCGGATTTCTGAGTTCGAGGCCAGCCTGATCTACAGAGTGAGTTCCAGGACAGCCAGGGCTACACAGAGAAACTCTGTCTTGAAAAACAAAAACAAAAACCGAAACAAACAAACAAAAAAACCCAACAACAACAACAAAACAGTTATCTGGGCTGGGTGTGATAGGAGACAGCATTAGGAGCTCAATGTGCTCCAGAGAAACCCTGTCTCAAAAAACCAAAACCAAAACCAAAACAGAAAAAACCCCAACAACAACAACAACAACAACAACAACAACAAAACAGTTATCTGGGTGTGATAGGAGACAGCATTAGGAGCTCATGTGCTCCTCTTCTATATACTGAGCTTGGGATCAACCTGGGCTACAAGAGACCTTATCCCAAAACAAAGTACAGATCCCTCCCCCGACAGTTATCTGGAAAGTATACAGACCAACTTTATACAAAGTTGTCTTGCTTCAAAAATGGCTTAATTTTTTTTTTTTTTTAACATTTATTTTCTGCATGTGAGTGCGTGGATAGGGGCACATATATGTGGATGTCAGAGGATAGCCCTCAGAAGTCTGTTCTCTCCTTTTACCTTGTGAGTTTGGGGATTGAACCCAGGTGGTCAGGCAAGCTCCTTCATCTGCTTAGCCATTCCACTGGAGCTAAAGTCTGTTTTATGTCTGTCTATCTGTCTGCCTGCCTGCCTGCCTGCCTGCCTGCCTGCCTGCCTGCCTGCCTGCCTGCCTGCCTGCCTGCCTGCCTGCCTGCCTGCCTACCTACCTACCTACCTACCTACCTACCTACCTACCTATCTATTTTGAGACAGGATTTCTTTATAGAGCCCTGACTGTCCTGGAACTGAACTTTGCAGAACACGTTAGCCTCCAAATTAGAGATTTACCTGCCTCTGCTTCCCAAAAGGCAGGGATTAAAGGTATGTGCCACCACCACCCAGCTCTAAAGTCTACTTTAAAATACCTTTGGAGAAAAAGAAGAAGAAAATCTTTGGGCGGTGGATTAAGACACTTTTCACCAAGTCTGACAACTTGACTTTAACCTCTAAGACCCACTTAGTGGAAGGAGAAAACTGATATCTGCAATCTGTCCTCTGTCATGTGTGCACACGTACACACACACACACACACACACACACACACACACACACACACACGATAAATGTAATAGAAGTGTTTCTAAAAAGACTTTTTTTTTTGTTTTTTTTGTTTTTCGAGACAGGGTTTCTCTGTATAGCCTTGGCTGTCCTGGAACTCACTCTGTAGAACAGGCTGGCCTGGAACTCAGAAATCCACCTGCCTTTGCCTCCCAAGTGCTGGGATTAAAGGCATGCACCACCACCGCCCAGCTCTAAAAAGATTTTTAATAAAACTTGAACTGCTTTGTATTGATTAGTCCTGGAATTCTTTTCTCCCTAAAACCATGAACCCTGGATTTGTCTATGTCAAAGTTTCTAAAAGATGAAGGGGTTGCATGCCCACGTATAATCCCATGACCTGGGAGGTAGAAGAAGGCAGATCTCTGTGAGCTTAAATCCAGTTTGCTCTACATATCAAGTTGCTGGCTATCAAGAGCAACAAAGTGAGGCCTTGTCTTAAAAGGAAAAAGTTAGCATGACCATGGGGAGTGTGTGTCTGCCCCTTCACTGATGGCATCATCAAGTCTGAGATTGTTTATACAATTCAAATGCACACCGAAGGTTTTTGAGGTGCATATGTTCAATCACAGACACTTTCTAGGTCTTTTCATGCCCAGTTTCCTTCCCTCTGCTCTCTGGGGCTGGCCTGGCTCTATATCCCCTTCCTTCCAATGGAGTGCTGAGAATACACTTGGCTTTGTTATCCAGGTGGGGTCAATGGGTCTGGAAGCCTGATGCTCAGGATGCATGGAGGTAGCCAGGAAATCAGAGTCTAGTGGACTGCAATCAGCTGAGCTTCCTGAGAGGTCTGCTCCTACTACAAGGATGTCACTAGGTCGACACTCCACTCCACTCTTGCTCACAGGATCCAGGACATTCCTGAAAGTAACACTGGGGACCCCAGAGGACTGACCCATGCCAGAAGGAGATGGAGCATGGGATGACTATGGGATCTGCATCCTGGGATGACTTGAGCTTTGGGAAAAATGGCTCGATAACCTCTGGAGAGAAGGGTACATGCACAGACTTTTGCTGAGAATGTTGACTTGTCCTGCACCAGCTCTCCATGTAGCAGCGGATCCTAAGCCCAGCTGCAAGGGCACTGCCTGCTTCCTTGGTAGCTGCCTTGGCTCTGCCCCAGGCCTCTGTTTCTCTATCTGTTCTTCCCAGCCTCCCCTCTCCCCTGCCTTTGTTCTCACTCTCAAGCTTACCACTCGCTTGCTCGCTCACTCACCTCTTAGGAGAGACTCTCTGTTGGGGTGAAACACTGCTCAGACCCTGCTCCCACAGAGGCAGGGGAGGGACTGGCCTTCATGGATCTCCTGGAGAGGCCATGCTGAAGGCCGGTGTGTTGGCCACTGGCAGCACTTACCTTCTTCAGGCCTTCCACTTGCTGCAGCTCTGTCTGGAGCAGAGAAGAAGTGTCTTTCTCATGCTGTAGTTCTCTCTGGAGAGCTTGTCTTTGTTCTTTTTCTGACTTCAGTTCTTTCTCTAGACCTGAGCTGTTGTTTCCCCAAAAGTGAACTACAGTTAGTTTCAGTGGGGGATTTCCATGGAAGATCCACAATCTACCATACAAGATATGGGGAACCATCTGAATAAGCACACGGACATCAAAACTTTTACAAAGGGTGAAACCATGCTGCCGCCGCCGCCTCCTCCTCCTATATGGCTACCTGAGCCCCCAAAAGACTAAGAGCTGCCAGGTATACACTTCGCTAAGATGCCAGTGAGAGGAAAATACAAGGAGCAGCAGAGCAGCACCGAAGTTCTTACAACCCACATTCAGTAGACGGGAAGATAGCAAAGGCTGGGGAGAGGGACCAAGGTTAGGGTGAGTTTGGCTGAATTCTGACTCATCCTTCACCAGCCGAGGGCTCCTGGAGCCTGCCTGCTCAGTTCCCATTTGTGAACCAGGACACACTCTCATGCTAGCCTAGCCTTGCAAGCGGGAACTCAGGTGAGGGACTGGCTATTTCCTGCTCTTGCTGGAGACAAGAAGGAAGGTAGGAAGCCACCTCCTGGTCCTCTTAAGCTGGCCCAGCACTGGCACTGCCCAGATCCTCACCATTGGTCTCGCAGCTGGGATAGCTGGACTTGTAGGGCACTGACCCTCCCGCTGAGCTCCTGCTGCAGTTTGTGGCTCCGCTCTTCTGCTGCCTGTCTGGCCCGTTCCGCCTGCTGTAACCTGGAGGCAACGCCAAGCACATACTGATTCCATCTTCGTAAGGAAAAGGCTCACCTCTAGTAACTACAAATTTTCAGCTTAAGCTGCAGCTCTCCCTTCTCCCCATCCCTCTTCTTTTCCCTCCTCATTTCTTTTCTTTTTCTTTCTTTTCTTTTGAGACAGCATCTTGTTCTGTAGCTTAGGTATGCCTTCAAGTTGCTACCTAGTTCAGACTGGTTTCAAATTCATGATCTTCCTACCTTAGCCTCAGTGTACACCACACACAGGTGTGCAACACTGCACAGCTCATCACTTGACCGGGCAGGTATATGATGGATGGATGCTGGGTTTTTTTTCTTCTTTCTTTTTTTGGTTTTCACGACAGGGTTTCTCTGTGTATCTCTGGCTGTTCTGGAACTCAGACTAGGCTGGCCTTGAACTCAGGAATCCTCCTGCCTCTGCCTGCCAAGGGCTAGTATCAAAGGCATGCACATGTGGAGGTTAGAGGACCACCGGAGGCGCTTGTCTTCCCCTTGCTGAGACAGATCTGTATTTGCCACTGTGCGCACAGGGCTTGCTGGTCCATAGGCTTCCATGGACTTGGCTTTCTTCATCTCCTATCCCGCCATAGGCACTCCATTTTTATAGATCTGTGCTCTGCCCACAGCTTCATGTGGGTTCTGAGGATCTGAATTCAGGTACTTATGCTCTCCCATGGCAAGCCCCACTAACAGCAGAGCCATCCCCCTAGTTCTATCTGTTTCTACTTGGATTGTTTGGCTTGCTAGGTTTCTTTATATAGTCTAATACAAGTTCATTGTCAGGTATTATCTGCAAATTTCCACTAAATTCATAAGCATTCCTTTTAATTCTTTTAACTACCTTTCATAGGATGAAAGTTTAAAGTATTATATTCTTATTTGTCTTAGTTAGGGTTTTATTGCTGTGAAGAGAAACCATGCCCAAGGCAATTCTTTTAAGGGACAGCATTTTGTTTTGTTTGTTTATTTATTTATTTATTTTGAGACAGGGTTTCTCTGTAGAGCCCTGGCTATCCTGGAACTCACTTTGTAGACCAGTCTGGCCTTGAATTTAGAAATCCGTCTGCCTCTGCCTCCCAAGGGCCGGGATTAAAGGTGTGCGCCACCACTGCCAGGCTACGGGACAGCATTTAATTGGGGCTGGCTTACTGGTTCTGGCATGCATGGTGCTGGGGGCGCTGAGAGTTCTACATCTTGTTCCAAAGGCCAATAGAAGATTGGCTTCTAGGCAGCTGGGAGAAGGGTATCAAAGCCCACTCCCACAGTGACACTCTGCCTCCAACAAGGATATACTCCTTATAATGTGCCAAGCATATTTAAACCACCACAATATTATTACTTTTCTTTCTTTCTTTCTTTCTTTCTTTCTTTCTTTCTTTCTTTCTTTCTTTCTTTCTTTCTTTCTTTCTTTTTTTGTTTTTTTTGAGACAGGGTTTCTCTGTGTAGCCCTGGCTGTCCTGGAACTTACTTTGTAGTCCAGGCTGGCCTTGAACTCAGAAATACACCTACCTGTGTCTCCTAAGTGCTGGGATCAAAGGTGTGTGCCACCAGGCAGGCCTTTAACTCAGATCCACATGCCTCTGCCTCCTGAGTGCTGGGATTAAAGTCTAGTGACAGCTTGCCTAGTAAGTTTAGAATTTTGATAGAGTAGCTGGGCAGTGGTGGCACAAGCCTTTAATCCCAGCACTTGGGAGGCAGAGTTAGGTGGATTCCTGAGTTAGAGGCCAGCCTGGTCTACAGAGTGAGTTCCATGTCAGCCAGGGCCACACAGAGAAACCCTGTCTCGAAACAAACAAAAGCAAAAACAAAACAAAAAAAAAAAAAAAAGAAAAGGAATTTTGATAGAATTCTAAATTCAGCCAGTTTTTCTCTTACAGGTTGTGGTGTTTGAGTAGAAATGGTCCCCATAGGCTCACATATTTGTGTTCAGTCGTTAGGGAGTGGCACTACCTGGCAGGGACTAGGAAGTGTGGCCTTGCTGGAGGAAGTGTATCACTGGGAGTGGGCTCTGGGGTTTCAAATGCTCAACCCAGGCCCAGCATGTCTCCCGCTGTCTTCTTGCTGCCTACTGCAGAACTCTCTGCTCCTTCTCCAGCACTATGCATGCATGCCTGCCTGCCACAATGCTTCCCGCCAGGCTGATAATGGACTAAACTTCTGAACCTATAAGACAGCCCCAGTTAAATGTTTTCCTTTTTAAGAATTGCCACGGTCAGGCTGAAGACATGGCTCAGTGGTTAAGAGCACTCACTGACTACTCCACCAGAGATCCAGAGTTCAATTTCCAGCAACATTGGTGGCTCACAACCATCTGTAATGGGATCTGATGCCCTCTTCTGGTGTGTCTGATTACAGTGACAGTGTACTCATATACATGAAATAAATAAATAAATTATAAAAAAAAAAAAAAAAAAAAAAAAGGAATTGCCATGGTCATAGTGTCTCTTCACAGCCAAAGAAACCCTAACTAAGACAGAGGCCATGCAGAGTTTCCTGTTTCCTTCTAAAAGACTTATACTATCTTCTTTGAGGCGGCTGTTTTATCATGTTAGAGAGTTGAGAGTCATTGTTTGCAGATGAAGTATCAATTGCTCTGATACTATTTATCCAAAAGGCCACCTTTGTTTGGAATCAGCATCTCTCACAAAGCAGCTGGCTACATCTGTGAAGGTCTGTTTGGGATGCTATCATTTTTTTTAAGGTTTTATTTTTATTTGTTTAATGTATATGAGTGCTGTTTGCATGTACATCTGTATGCCATTAGATAGCATCAGACCTCATTACAGATGGTTGTTAGCCACCAAGTGGCTGCTGGGAATTGAACTCAGGAGCTCTGGAAGAGCAGTCGGTGCTCTTAATTGCTGATCCATCTCTCCAGTCCCCACCCCATGCTGGGAATTGTGAACCACCCAATGTGGGTGCTGGAAATGAACTGGGGTCTTCTGCAAGAAGTGCTCTTAACTGCTGAGCCATCTCTCAGTCCCTGGAACTCTATTCTGATCCACTGCTCAGCTGATATTTGATGTGACAGTGGTAATCCACTCTTTGTCTAGTTCCAGATCCTAAGAGGACACTCTGATGGAGTGGCCAAACGCCCGGCTGACTGGCTGACTTACCAAGGCTGCTCTACCCCAGTCTTTTCCTTAGGCAGAGGGTAGCCAAGGAAGAATGGTGACCCCAACTTGTCTGTACTTCTCAGTGGGGCTCTACTTCTAGGCCCAAGGATGCTCAGAACCTTCTAGAGACGGCATGTCTGCCAGGGAAGGGGTTACCTTTCCTCCATGTGTTTCATGCTGGACATCACCTGAGTGCTTTTTCCTTCAAAAGATGCGATGGCTTCATTCTTCTGCTGTAAACTGCTCTCTGCACTCTACCAAAGCAAGGAGAGGAGGTTGTAAGCTGCCCACTTCTCCACATCTTGCATGACATACAGGGCTCACTATTCACACATACTCTACGACACTCTCAAGAGTGTTTTATTAATGGCTGTTCTTCCCTAGAGGCCAGGAAGACAAACCAGGTCAAGGCTCAGCTCTGCCAATGGGAGAAGAGCAAAGAGGCAGGTACTGGGGTTGGCTTGCTGGAGTCTCTGTGAACTCTGCTCCTGAGTATCCTCATAGCCTGGGCACACTAAGTGTAGTTCAGCTCAAAGAAAGAGCTACAGAGGAAATGCAGAGAAAACAGCATAACAAGGGTGAGGGTGACCAGCCTTATCAATAACACTTCTGACTCCAGTGTGGGGTGGTTCCCACATGATCAACCCTGATGCCACCTGGCATCACTTAATTCTACAGCTTAATTCACTTTAGTCTTGCTAGCACCCTGCAGAGTTAATGAGGATGCCACAGGCAAAATGTGCTCCACAAGACTGCACACTCTCTTCACCTCAGGGGTGGTCCCACAGTTACTACCTGCCTATACTTCTGTTGGCACTGCTGATCAGTAGGACAGACTCAATGGCCAAGATGGGAGTGCTGCTCTTACGGCCAAAGGCTGCACATATGATGGGCTGGCCTTGTCAAGGCTGATGTGACAAGCTGGAAATTTGGTGGTTTTTGCCAGTTATGCAAAGCAGTTAGTGTAACCCTGTCACCCAAACTTGGAAGGCGGTGACAGTACTACCACTCCAGGAGAGGTGCCTGGGGGGGTAAGAGTGCCAGCAGCTATCAGTGCTCCGTGCTGCCTGAGCAAGGTTCTGAAAGAAGGGCATTGTCCAGGCCACGCTGACTAGTTTGCAGAGAGATATACAGCACATCCAGAGGAAGGGGCTAGATGAGCAACTGCTCTTGACCCTTTAACTTTAGGCCAAGCATGGAGGTACATACCTGCAGTCCCAGCACTTGGGAGGCAAGCCTGGTTTATATACAGAGTTCTAGTCCAGCCAGGTATATATAATAACGAACAAAGCAAACAAACGAACTAAACCCTGGCCATAAGAGCCTGTAACTCAGCTCATGCAGGCTGGAGAAAGAGATCACTGTTTGAGCACTTGCCTGGGATACATGTGGCCCCATGTAGCGAAAAATCAGATCCCACTTTCCTCTACGTAGGTCTAGGATTTTGGATGATCAGTCCTTAATAAAACAGAGACCCCGACATGGCCATGCAAAGCGGTGACCAAGAGGTAGCAGGGCAGTCACTGGACCCAGGAGGGAAATGGCCAGAGCCTGCGACAGAGGCGACAGTCCTGCCAACGAGCCAAGAATTTGCTATGACAAATACTTAGGAGTATGGTTCCTATTACAAATGCCAGGCTGGCAAACTGACACCAGCAAGCGGCTGGCCATCAAAGCTGTTTATCTTCAAGAAGGACACACTCCCTGAACTCCTTCAGAGTGTGACCAAGGATGGTGGTGGCCCTCGTGTGACACAAAAGTCCTTTCAGAAGCAGAAACAAAGCCCACTGTTCAGGGCTGTGGTCTTGGCAGCTCCTACTCAGAGGAGTAGGAGCTTGTCTCTTTTCCAAGTTGGTCCTCTACACTGCATGTCCTGTTTCTACCTCATCATCATAGGCTGTGATGGGCCAATGTGACAGTTGGCTTCCAGCTCATGGGTCACATGGGCTGTTGGAGAGTTACTGGCTGTCAGCCAGCGTCTGTGGCCTTTGAGAAGGATGCAGGGTCTGGATGGGACTTCCCAGAAGCTTTCTTGGGGCTAACTATAGACAGACAAATACTCTCTCTCTCACCAGGCTGCAGCCCAGAAAAGATGGAGTTCCTAGAGCCCTGCAGCTACAATGATCAACATTCCCCACGGAGCATACCAGAGACAATGTGTACAGCCTCCATCTCGCTTGGAGACAGGATATGTCTGGCTGGCTCTAGATGGCTCTTTTTCCTCTTCCCTCTCAGAGGCACAATTGCAAAACTGCCTAGTTCTCTGAGTGACTGACAAGAGCAAGGTCTGAAGGGCTCACTCTGATACAGAGAAACTTCTATGCTCAAAGGTATTCTAGTAGATTATTAGAGCACTTTCCCGTAACACACACTATTATGTCTCTGTATGAGCCAAACCTGAAAAAAAAAATGTAAAAATCTTTAAACAGACGGTTTAAACAGAGGTCCTGGCACCCATGTTGGGTAGCTCTAAGGAATCTGAGGTACCTGGCCTCAGGTACTTGCACACACGTGTGCATACACTCACATAGACACACATGTATATACACAGATAAAAATAAACCTTTAAGGGGCTGGTGAGATGGCTCAGCAGTTAAGAACATTGACTGCTCTTCCAAAGGTCCTGAGTTCAAATCCCAGCAACCACATGGTGGCTCACAACCACCCATAATGTGATCTGACGCTCTCTTGTGGAGTGTCTGAAGACAGCTACAATGTACTTACATATAATAAATCTTTTTTTTTTTTCTTATTGGTTTTTTGAGACAGGGTTTCTCTGTGCAGCCCAGGCTGGCCTCCAACTCAGAAATCTGCCTGCCTCTGCCTCCCAAGTGCTGGGATTAAAGGCGTGTGCTACCACTGCCCGGCAATAAATCTTAAAAAAAAAAAAAAACCCTTCAAAAATAAATATATGCAGCAGACACAGCAGTGCACACTCCTAACCCCAACATTCAGAAGACAGAGGCAGGTGGAACTCTGAGTTTGAGGTTAGCCTGGTCTATGTTGTGAGTTCCAGGGCAGTCAGAGCTACACATGAGGCCCTGCCTCAAACAAAGAAACCAAAACACTATAATAACATGGATGCTGTGGCTTGTCTGCACACTCTGTAGGAAGGAAGCCAGCACTGGAAGGCATCAGTGTGTGTGTGTGTGTGTGTGTGTGTGTGTGTGTGTGTGTGTGTGTG
>JADRCD010187031.1:0-11293 GCA_019843815.1 Montemys delectorum | reverse complement strand
GGTCAGCCTCTCACCTCCACGCTCTTCTCGCTTCTTTCTCGAATTAACTCGTTCTGTTCTCTTAGCTGCTGCTGTTCTTCTTGTAGGGAACAAATTCGGTCTGTTGCAGCTGAAAGCTGATTAAAAAAGATTTCTTACATTTTTTTTTTAACATCAAAATTAATCTTGCTGCCCACATTAAGAACTGACACTTAGCTTCTTCACAATTTATGATGCACCTTAATGCCTGTATTTTATTTCCTTGCTTTAAAATAGGAAACGTATGGTTCAAACTCCCAGAGCCATCAGTGCAGTGAAGTTGCACCTGCCCCATCCTGGCTTTCTGTACTCTCTCCATATTTTTTCCACATAGCAAAATCAGTTACTTCATGCTTCACGTGAGTGAAAATTTATGAACATACACATACAAATTATCCACTACTACAGAAACACCAAACAGAAATCTCCCATTACTGAAATATTTAGAATAGCTTTTAATGACTTGAGAAAAAAAATTTTTTTTTCTTTCGAGACAGGGTTTCTCTGTATAGCCCTTGCTGTCCTAGAACTCACTCTGGCCTTAAACTCAGAAATCCGCCTGCCTCTGCCTCCCAAGTGCTGGGATTAAAGGCGTGCACCACCACCGCCCGGCAGACTTGAGAAATTCTTACACCAACAGGGGAACATGTTGTATGGTACACTCTCATTGGTAATTTAAAAAAATCAAGCAGGCCCCAAATGTGCAAACTGAGGACTATTTATGCTATGAGAGGCAAAGGGATCTCAGCATGTTTCTTGGGATGGGGGTCTCACTGTGTAGCTATTGGCTGGCCTGGAACTCAGAGCTACACTTGCCTCTGCCTTCCAAGAACTGAAATGAGCACAGCGTGCTACCACTCCCAGCCCCGTCTGTTGTTGCATGTGTATACACACCCTCGCAGTGCATGTACCCGTGGATGGCAGAGATTGACAGTGAGGTCCTCTCCACTGTTCCACCTTAGTTTTTGAGGTGGGGTCTCTCATTGAACCTGGAGTGTGCTCTTCTGGCTAGGCTTGCTGGCCTGGCAAGCCCATAGATCTGCCTGCCTGTTTCCCAGCACTGGGGTTCCAGGCATGTGCAGTCATGTGGGGCTTTGACTCAGGGGCTGGAGATGCCACCTCAGTTCCTCATGCTATGGAGCAAGTACTTTCCCATCGAGCCATCTCCCCAGCTCTTCTTGATAGGCGGAAATATATTTTATTGTCAAGGGAGATTGAAGATTTTGGAGGAAGGAATCAAACTTAAGTCATCATAAATAGGCCCCAGAGGAGCCCTTCCTCTCCTGAGATGTGTCATCATGGCTTAAGGGAAGAACAGTTGGATTCATTCATGAATGGTCTAGTAGGCAAATATCATGGGAGGCAAAGGAGATGGGACAACACAGGCACCAGACCCATCCTTATTCCAGCTCCAGGCTCCAGCTTGCAGAAGAGGAGGAGCGAGGAACAAGCCATCTGTTCGTTTTTCCCCAGTGGAGGGATCTTGAGACACTGAACTGCCCTCTAAAACCCTTCAGAGTTCTCCTAAGAACCCAGACTGACGTTTCTCAACAACTGCTGTGCCTAAGACAGACAGCCTGAGGCCCTGGAGGTACTAGTTGTCAAAGGGAAGAAGCAGGTGATGGCCATCAGCTACTTCCCACTCCTCTGTGGAGGTTTCTCTACAGCAGGGCTTCTCCTATAGCCGCTGAGTTTCAAGAGCATCGTCAGAGCTCCAGCTGAAGCATGCCACCTGCCTGGGAGCAGTGCCTGGTTCTGAAGTCACCCAAGCCTCCTGCCCCTCCCCCAGTTCTGCTTCATGAGCATTCATACCACAATAAGCTGACTTAATTTCCATAACAAAATTATAAATCCTATGTATCACCCAATTTGGAGACATGAGAATGAGGCTTAAAGACCTACCTATGTCTGAGAGGCTTCAAGGCCTGCCTACCAAGCAAGGGTAGAGTGCTCTTATGTGGGTTAACTGCAGTGGTGCTTCATGTGATGCTCCCCTGGGAACACTGTCTCTGTGTAACCTTCAGCTCACGCAGTCCTGAGCCCCTCCCAGGAAAGTCCCTAAGGAGAGCAGCCTACAGTGAGCCTTGGTGGGTCCTTCACTTACAGACCCTCCTAGCCTGCTGCATCCTGCCTCCACACTTGGGGATGTTCCTTCTTAAGCCCCTTCTCAAAGCTCTCCTCCTTCCTACTACCTGTGGAAAGTCTCAAGGCTGAGCAACCCCCCTCCTGCTAACAGGAGACAAGATGTATCCAGCAGGGAGATTGCCGGGCAGCGGGCAGCAAGCCTTCTTCCTCAGCCTCAGCCCTCCTTCTTCCTGTCCTTTCAGTCTCTCTCTCTTCCTAGTGAGAAAGCAGAGAAAGACCACACTGTGGGGAGACTGGATCTGTGCCCCTGAGAGGTCAAAGCAGAAGGGATGGGCTGGGGTGCCTCTGTGGTAGGTAGTCTGTGTTCTCTGGGGCAGAAGGGAAGCATGGGACATTACAGCAGAGGTGGGTAGAGAAGAGAACTCCCACTTCACATCCACACAACGGCACATTGCCCAGGGTGATAACACCGAGCTTGCTGGGAGCTGCCTCAAGATCAGCCTCAGTGTCTCACAGGAAGCCCTCCCTACAGGTGGAACACAGATAGATGCTCTGTCTCCTGTGCAGTTCCACAGGAGGCGTGCTCCCCTTCCTCCCAGTGAGATGCTATGGTCAGATGCACCAACTATCCCATCTCTTTCTCTTTCTTTTTCCTTCTTGTACAATGTATGGAACCTAGGGCCTCGCGCATACTCGGCAAGCACTCTGTCATGGAGCACTCTTTACTTTTTGAGACAGGGTCTCCTTAAGTTGTTCAGCTGGTTTTGAACTCATTCTCTAGCCCAGGCAGCTTTGAACTTGCAATCTTCTTGGCTCAGCCTCTCAAGGAGCTGGGATGACAGGCCCAGATTATACCATTTCTCTTAACTTTGGATCACTTTTTTGTTTAAGTTAAAGTTACAAACCTCTTCTTGAAGCTTTGAGTTAGTCTTTTCCAGGCCATCTATCTTGGTCTGAAGATCCCCAACTGTGCAGCTGTAGAGAATAAATACAGGGGTCACAAGAAACTTAAAACAGTAGACTGCCTCCTCAACTGGCGAAAGAAGGGATAGTCCTGACTTCCTGCATGAAGGGAAAGGTGAAGGCTGCTAATAACTCGGACGTACAAACTCTCAATGTGTGTGAATATTACAATATTGTCAGTCTGATGTGCTGACATCACTCACTCAGCACTCAGGAGGCAGAGGCAGGGTCCCTGTGAGCTCCAGACCAGTCTGGTCTACACAGTAAGTACCAGGAGAGCCAGGGCTATGTAGAGAGACCCTGACATAAAAACTCCAAAATAACAACAAAAAACTATTGTCAATAAACCTTACCCTCCAAATAATCTATTAATATAGCTAGCTATTCAGCTATAAAGAAAATATTTTCCCCTCCACTATAATGGATGATGAAATCAAAAATATATTGGCATTCATATTAGACCTTTTAAAATAGAAAAATTAAATTACATCTATTTACCTATTTGGCAGGGGTCACTTGCCACAGTGCAGCTGTAGAGCTCAGAGGACAAGACAACTCATGAGACTTATTTCCTTCCTACTACATGGGGCCCAGAGGTCAGGCTCACTTTATTTTATTTTATTTGAGATAGGGTCTCTATATGTAGCCCGGGTTGACCTGGAGCTCCCTATGTAGACCAAGCAAGGCTAGCCTTGAACTCAGAGACTTGTCTATCTCTGCCTCCCAAGTGTTTGGGAATTAAAGGTGTGAGCCGCCACACCCTGCCAAGATCATCAGGCTTGGTAGCAGGAACCTTTACCTGCTGAACAATCTTGCCAGTTATGTGTGTGTGTGTGTGTGTGTGTGTATGTGTGTGTGTGTGTACATGTTGCCACTGGGTATCTTAATTTGTTTTTATTTCTTTAAAAAGACTTATTTGTATGTATATGGGTGTTTTGCTTGTATGTATCTGTGTACCTAGCGGCTAAGGAGGCCAATAGAGGGTATCAGAACTTCTGGTACTGGAGTTACAGATGGTTGTGATCTGCCATGTAGGTGTTTAGAACCAAACCCAGGGCCTTTACAAGAGCAGGAATTTCTCTTAACCACTGAGTGATCTCTCCAGCCCCATTCTAACCTTTGAGACAAGGTCTCAGTGAATGTGTAGCTCACTAATTGGCTAGAATGGTTAGTTAGTAAGTTTAGGGATTTGCCCATTTCCATGTCGCCAAGGCTGAGGTTACATATGTCACGGCAATGCTCAGCTTTTTATGTGGGTACTGGAGCTCAGAACTCAGGTCCTTGTGCTGCAAGTTCCTCACACACTGAGCCATTTCCCCAGCTGCAAGGCAGACTTTTAAGTTTTATTATTTTATTGGAAACACGTAAATTTTCTGCATATATATTTTTACTACATGTATGCCTGCTGCCTACAGAACTCAGAAGGTATTAGAGCCCCTAGAACTAGAGTTACAGATGGTTATGGGCTAGCATATAGATGCTGAGAAACGACCATGTTACGAAGTGCAATCAACGCTCTTAACTGCTGAACCATCTGTCCAGTCCTGCAAAGTTAATTTCTAAATCCTTTTCTACATTTTTGGAAAATTCTTTCAAAAAATTAATTTATTAATTTTCTTTCTTTATTTTGCTTTTTAAAAGATGGGGGTTTCTTTGTTATGCATCTCTGTCTGCCCTGGAACTTGCTATGTAGACCAGGATGGTCCTGAACCCACCGAGATCCGCCTGCCTCTTCCTCACAAGTGCTGGGATTAAAGGCTTGCACCAACACACCCAGCCTAGATTTATTTTTTATGTGTATGAATGTTTTGCCTGCATGAATATATGTGCTCTGCATGTGCGCAGTGTCCACAGAAGTCAGAAGACGGTGTTAGATCCCCTGGAACTGGGGTTATGGGCTACCACATGGGTCCTCTGCAAGAGCAACAATCGCTTTCAACCACTTAGCTATTCCTTCAGCCACTTCTGTACTATTTTAAACTACCTTTTTATACTGAAAAAAAAAAAAAAAGGAAAATGTAAAGAGTCTGTACACAGGCAACAGTAGGTTGAAGACGGCAACAAGCCCTCTGACAAGAGCAGGAACTTAAGTTTCTGGACTTGATGTCAAGTCATCTTTGCTGAAAGCATTTTAAATCACTTAAGTACCAACTCAGTCTCCCCGGCCCTGCTGGAGAGGTAGATCGCTTCATTGTCAATGTTCATGATCAAGCATAAGCATTTACGTTAAGGACTTTGAGTGCACATGTCATCCCTCACTCAATTTTTTTTTTTTTTTTTTTTTTGGGTGATGCAGCTTAAATTTAGGACTTCTTTGAATCACAACCCTAGACTTCCTCCCCCACCCCTAAATTTAAGACTTCATTTTAAGCCAGGCTTGTGGCTCACACCTTTAATCCCAAGACTGGAGAAAGCAAAGGCTGGTGGTTCCAGGCTCCGCACCAGCCAAGGACTACCTATTCAGACCCTGTTTAATACACATACGCACACACACACACACACACACACACACACACACACACACACACACACCTCTATTCACATGTGTGTGTGGGCAGGTGCCCATGGAGACCACAGATGTTAGCTCCCTCTGGAGCTGGAGTTGCAGGCAGTACTGGGAACAGAACTCTGGAAGCATAGTATACCTTCTTAACTGCTGAGCTTGCACGCTAGCTCAGTGGTTCTCAACCTGTGGGTCACGACCTCTTTGGCAAACTATCTCCAAAAACATTTACATTATGATTAATAACAGTAGCAAAATTATAGTTATCAAGTAGCAATGAAATAATTTTATGGCTGGGGGTCAGCACAGCATAAAGAACTGTTATATTAAAGGGTCACAGCGTTAGGAAGGTTGAGAACCACTGCTAGCCTCTTCCTTCATTTCTCATATTATTTCATTTGTTCCCTTTCCCAAGGCTGTGGAGTAGGGCAGCTCTAGGCTCTGCACATTTATGCTGTACAACAGCACAAAACAAAGCCCAAGGTCTTCTCAAAGCTGTTCATCAGGGAGAGGCTCTCTTTGAGGATGGACACACAAATGTGGTTTGAATGGTTACAACTTGTCTCTCCATTTAGACAAAATGTAATCACAACAGTTAGAACAATAGACCCCTGCAAAGCTTGCACACTCAGACAACTGGCACTGATGAGGAGCGAGTCTTACCTTAAGTGCCGGTTAAGCTCCTCCACGTAATTTTTCTGATCAAGGACGTCGGTAATTCTTTCATGCCTGTGAGAAGAGCACACAAAGAGAAAATCTTAAACTCATGTCAAACCATGTATAGCCTGTGTATAGCTATCCCCGACCTTCAGAAATGGAGAGACTGCAGAGCCACTCTAAACAGCATGGCTTGCCTGACACAGAAGCAAGGCTTGGGGACAGGCCACCCTGACTGACTGGACCTCTGTGGGGAGGACAGAAAGCCATGGGCATCCGTGCATAGTGAACACACCTGCCTGTCACACACACGGCTCTGGGTCTTACTGTACTGAAGGAAAGGGGATATGCTCTCAAGGAAACAAAGACTTTTCAAAACGCAGTAGAACAATCTACAGGTCAGGGAAGTTAGAGTGAAAAAGCCCTTAACATTTCACAGTTGAGCTTTCCCTCTGATTGACTGATTTCTTTTTTAAAACATTCCAATCATTTAAATTTTTTTCGAGTATGTGTTTTCCTGTTTGTCAGTATCCACACCATATGCAAATACCCGAGGAAGACAGAGAGTTCAGATTTCGTGGGACTCGAGCTACAAACAGCTGTGAGCCACCTGATGTGTGCTCTCTATATCTATAAGAACAGCAACTTAACCACTGAGCCACCTCTCTGTAAGTGGGGTGTGTGTGTGTGTGTGTTTGTGTAGGCACTGTTCTGCAAGAAGCCATCTCACTGACTTCCTATCACTCCTTAAAACATACCTCTATGTATGTAGCTCACGTAAATGGGGCCATCCTACACTGTTTCATGCCACAGGTGCTGGGTTGGAGTTTGTTTTTCAGTTGCTATCCTTTTGCTTCTTTTACCTTTTACTTTTTTCTTTACTTGATGCTGCTCCTTGAGGTAAGCTATAGTGATGGCTTATTGACTGTCTTCCTTTGTGCATGTAACCATCATATCTACCAAACATGAACTATATATTGAACGTTTTTTGGCTTATAAAAAAGGAATATATATATTCCTTGGTATCATACTTTCCTCATTGAATCGACCTTTGGGCAAATTTCTCTTAGTCTACTATACAAGTAGCTCAGATTTAGTCCTGTATGTGTGCATAACACACAACCACTAGAGGTGTCCTTCAATTACCCCCCTAATTGGTAGAAAATCTCAAGATGTTTTGGACAGTCAATAAAATAAATAAAAAAAATAAAACTGGAGTCTGATGCAATGGTTCAGTGGGTAAAGTACTTGCCACGCAGGCCTGATGACCTGAGTATAATTCCCAGAACCCACATAAAAGGTGGTCAGAGAGAACCAGCTCTACAATTGTCCTCTGACCTCCATGTGTGTGTGCTGTGAAATATGCATCCACCCATGTGCTACACCACACACACACACAACACATGGCTTAGAAGGAAGTAACCATAGCAACTTCCTGAGGTGAAGGGAGTGGGCTGCAATGAGTGAAGGAGACGATATGAAAGGGGAACTTTCACACGCATGCTCTATTCTGAGTCAACTCCTGAAACAGAGAGGATGCCACCAGACTCACTTTTGTATCTAAACTAACTCAACAAAGCTAAAGTTGCAAAGCAAATCCAAGCCCGTGTCACCAGCTGGTGAGGGGCTGTGAGCAGCTCACTACTCACTCTCTGCCGCTGTCAAGATCTTGCACATCCTTCAGATAGAGGGAGAAGTCAATCACTCCGACCTGATTGAAATAGAGGGCACAGGCTTAGATCAAACGTGGCAGTGCTCATCCCCACAAACTGTGTAAGCCTTGAAATTCAGGATGGTCACTCTACAACTGCATGTGCATCCAAAGGAGGATCGTGGCATTTATAAAGCACCAAAGGTTTGGGTATACTAAGTAATTTTAAAACAGGAGAGGGAGAGAGAGAGAACACTAGACTAGAGAGACTTCTAGACTAAAGGATAGTCTTACTTATCTGACACTTCTAAGTCCTTTGCACCTCTGTCTCGTCTGTTTGTTTGTTTGTTTTATCAACGTGACACAAGCTAGAATCATCTCAGAAGAGGGAACAACTGGGAAATGCTTCTGTAGGGAGCCTATGAGGCATTTTCTTGATTGATGATTGATATAGGAAGGCCTAGCCCCTTGTAGGTGGTACCACTGGGCATATGATCCTGGATGCTAAAAGAAAGGCTGATATGAACCAAACAATGACCAGCATGGCACCATAGACTAAGGGTCCAGGAGTGGCACAGATCCTTTGGCAGTAAAAAGCTCTCTCACTGAACTGAAGACCAACAAGAGGGAAACCATGTCCAGTGCTGGAAGCATAGCCATCTACCCGGAGCTAGTGAAGGCACGGATCTTGGAGAGGAACCTACAACCACCACTTTACTAGACCAGCATAATCTCTAACTACATTCTTTTTTTTTTTTTTTTTTTCAAGACAGGGTTTCTCTGTGTAGCCCTGGCTGTCCTGGAACTCACTCTGTAGACCAGGCTGGCCTCAAACTCAGAAATCCGCCTGCCTCTGCCTCCCAAGTGCTGGGATTAAAGGCATGTGCCACCAAACCGCCTGGCTAACTACATTCTTAATGCTTATCTGAACACTAACAGATAAGTGTGGTCCTCACCCCCATCAAGAACATCTCTTTGCAACAGATGGAGATCATTACAGAGAATTACATCCAACCAAGATGTAGAGATGCCTGCTGAGTTCAAGCAAACAATTGCTGACCTGGTTCATTCCACTAAAGCCTAAATTCCACGTTACCTGAGAATCCAAGTCTTCTCCCTTCAAGCAGAGATTGGCATCCAGAACGTTGAGTCCCACCAGCAGACCCACAATCACCATTCCTTCCTCCTCCATCATTAAGGCCTCAGGCTCATAGAACTCACTGCAAGAGACTGGCATGTCAAGGAGCTGCTCACAGACACCCTCACTCACCTCAGCCCAGCTCTCCTGCCTTTCCATCGCTAGGCTCCATCCACTTGGCACCTATCCTGGAGCAGGGGCCCTCAGGGAGCTTCCTTTCTCCTACCATGGCAAATGCCTCTTCTTGGCCTACATGTCTCCCCAAAGGCCCACATGGTCAACTTGCTTCCTGGCTTGGTGTGTTACAAGTGGGACCAGTTAAGAGGTCACTAGGTCACTGGAGGTGTGCTCTGAAGGTGCGTGCGTGAACTTTGCCTTTTCCTCTTTTTACTTTTTGTCCAGGAAGTCAACAGTTTTTATTCTACCTACCACATGCTTCCTACAGCATATGCTGCCTTGCTCCAGGCACAAAGCAAAAGAACCAGTTATGATTGAAACTTCAGAAACCTGTGAGCCAAAGCTTTTCTTTTTCTTTTATACAGGTAGATAGGCGTGCTTGTGTGAGACCATGTGTGTGGATGCACAAATGTGTGTACATGCCAGAGGTCAACCTCAGGTGCTAGTCCTCAGATGTCTGCTTTTTTTTTCACCCTTTTTCGAGGAGACAGGGTTTCTCTGTGTAGCCTTGGCTATCCTGGAACTCTGTAGACCAGGCTGGCCATGAATTCAGAATCTGCCTGCCTCTGCCTACTAAGTGCTGGGATTAAAGGCAAGTGCCACCACTGCCTGTCTAGATGTCTGCTTTTTTATTTTATATTTTATCATTTTATTCTATGTGTGCATATGGGTGTTTTGTCTGCATGAAATAGAGCTTCTAACTGCAGCTTTTTCATGTGTGTACTGGGGACTGAATCTCATGCCTGCACAACAAATAGTTAATATCCTGAGACACTACTTCACCTCTTTATCTTTAATATCTGATTCTCTCAGGTGCTTTGTGACAGCAACAGAAAGCCACAAAGCTTCCTATCAGCTCCTCTATTGGGATCTTCATCTCAGTCCTTCTCCCCTACTCCTGGCCACTGTCTTCCTGTCATTCTGCCTTGTGTCCCTGTGTCTTCACTGGCTTTTCTCTGTCACAGAACTTGGCCATCTGAAACATTAGGACCCCATGGCTATCTGGTGAGGTGACAGTGACAAAGGCCCATTACCAGCCTGATAACCCGAGCTGATCTCTGGAACCCATTGGATTGAAGGAGAGAACTGAGCTGGATATTGTGCTGCACACCTTTAATCCCAGCACTTGGGAAGCAGAGGCAGGTGGATCTCTGTGAGTTCAAGGCCAGCCTAGTCTATACAGAGAGTTCCAGGACAGCCAGGGCTACACAGAGAAACCCTGTCTCAAAAAAAAAAAAAAAAAAAGAGAGAGAGAACTGACTTCGTCATTTTTTTCCCACCCACACATATGTGCCATGGTATCCACAACCCCTGAAAGTAAGTAAATAAATTTAAAAGGAAAGAAAAACTAAAAATTAAAACAAGCTATGTTCAACAATAAGAAAAATTTGGGTCTTGGCTATGATGAAAAGGATTTTTTATCTGAATTAGACAAGAGAATTAACTCTAGAGATTTCTGTTATATAAATTTCAGTCTAGAGAAAATCTTTTTTTACAATGACTACTTGTTTATAAAAAATATAAAGAATGAGTCAGTCATAAATTTCAGTGGTAGTCACTATTTAAGTTTTCACTAATGTTAACAAATATACATTTTATAAACTGGCTATGAAATCTTCAGCTAGGATGACGTATGTATGTTCTTTACAAAAAAATTACCCACTGTCACTAGTTCAAAAGTTATTTTATTCCTGTTATCATCCAGCCTAATAAATACCATTTTACGGAAACTTACTGAATGGGCTGCCAGTTACCAAATTATAACTATTAATATTCTGGGAGAATTATCTTCAGAATTTCAAAATGAAGTCCTGTGAGTTTCAGTCATAATGCTACTTAGGTTTAATAAAGAAACTCTTCAAACCAAACCTCAGAGCATTGAAAGCTAGTATGATTTGATTTCAGCTATGAACATTCTATTTCCTTTTTTTGACAATGACTTACAGACTATGCTGCAACTACAAAGTAATAGACAAACACAATGATACAATACCTTAGAGCTACTTGTTGTCTATGACACCTTAGAGCTGCTTGTTGTCTATGACATCTTAGGAGATGCTTGTTGTCTATGACACCTTAGAGCTGCTTGTTGTCTATGACA
>JADRCD010187029.1:5000-12827 GCA_019843815.1 Montemys delectorum | reverse complement strand
CTATAGTGTACTCATACTCATAAAATAAATGAGTAAATCTTTAAGAAAAACCAAAAAAAAAAAAAAAAGTGTATGCTGCTGTTAAATCCTTTTACAATTTTAGCACAATGTGGTGCCACATTGATTTCAATCCCAGCACTTTGGAAACACAGGCAGGTGAATCTCTGAGTTCCAGGCCCGCTGCAGCTATAACTTGAGACTATGTCTCAAAGGAAAAAAAAAAAGTTTGACATAAAAATACCAGTAAAAATATATGAAAAGACAACTCATGAAGAAGTAAATGAAGCCCTGAGAATTGAAACTTTTAGAATGCAGAGCAATTCAAAAGTAATTTTCAATTTTTCTTTTGTGTGGGTGTTGCGGATTTGAACTCAGATTCTCACGTTTGTACACTAAAAGATTTCACATAGGGAGCGGCTTCAGCTTTGATTTCTATCTTTTGTGGTGTTGGGGATGGGCCCAGGGCCTTTGCACTTGCTCAGTGCATGCTCCCCACTGTACTAGGCCTTGGCCCAATGTTCTCTTTCTATATTTATTTTTATTTCACGAGATGGGTGTTCTCTGCATAGTTTTGGCTATCTTGGAACTCTGTGTAGACCTGGTTGGCTTCAAACTCACAGAAATCCCCCTAGCTCTGCCTCCCAAGTGCTGGGATGAACAGAGTTGATCACAACTGCCTGGCTCCAACATTCTCTCTTTGGATCGGATCAAGGTTTATCTTCCTGGTTGTCCTCACTCTTGTTCAACCAGACTCGGTTTGTTTGATTTAAGATATGGAGGAAAGAGGAAAATTTACCCTCTGAAGGTTCTGTCCTGGAGTCTAGGAAATAAATTGAGGATATAAAGGACACAGGACACAAGTGACCTGATATAACTCCTGGGCACAAGAGGCCCATGAGATAAGACTGAAGAAGGGCCAGGCTGAATTGGGTGAAAGGTGAGCTATTCAAGGCTGAAGAGAACAACAATGGGGTGAAGGTTGTCTTCCTGTCCAGATAAAGCTCCTTCTATAGTCAGTGAAAATCGCTGGGGGATCTGTTAGAGGAGGAGCTGTGATCAACTCCATGAGGAGATTTCAGGGAATGGGCAAGCCCTAGACAGGACACTCAGAAGAAGCCCCTCCCTGCCTGCCAAGTACCACACTTGTCTCTGGGAGAGTAATCAACAACTGTCTGTGCTGGGTGTTATCTCCTAGATGCTTAGTTATTAATTTTTATGGTTCTGGAGTTTGAACATAGGGCCTTCCATGCACTAGGCAAGTAAGTGTCCTGCAGGTGGGCTATATCTCTGGCCCATTTAAAACAAAGTCTATTCATTTTTATGCATGTTTTGCCCGTGTAAAATGTACATGCACCACAGGTGTGCCTGGTTGTCCACAGAGGTCAGAAGAGGCTGTCAGTTCCTGCGAAGGTAGAGCTAACAGGTGGCTGTGAGCCACCACGTGGGTGCTGGGAACTAAACTTGGGTCTCCAGCCCCTCTCCAGTTCTTTTAACACTTTCCTTTAAGAATTATTATTGTGACCCGGCAGTGGTGGTGCACGCCTTTAGTCCCAGTACTTGGGAGGCAGAGGCAGGCGGATTTCTGAGTTCGAGGCCAGCCTGGTGTACAGAGTGAGTTCCAGGACAGCCAGGGATATACAGAGAAACCCTGTCTCGAAAAACCAAAAAAAAAAAAAAAAAAAGAATTATTATTGTGTCGCGTGGTGGTGGCCGCACACGCCTTTAGTCCCAGCACTTGGGAGGCAGAGGCAGACAGATCTCTATTTCAAGGCCAGTCTGGTTTATAAAGTTTGCTCTAGGATAGCCAAGGCTAACACAGGGAAACCCTGTCTCAAAAAACAACCTCCCCCAAAAACCCAAAACAACAACAACAACAACAAACCCAAACAGTAAACTAAATTGTTGTGTGCATGTGAGCGTGTGAAGGTCAAAGAGCTTGTGCTGTTAGATTCTGCTTTTCACTATGTCGGTCCCAGGGACAGAAATCAGGTTGTCAGGCTTGAGCCACTCAGCAGTCCCTCTTTAAGTTTCCTTCCTTCCTTCCTTCCTCCCTCCCTTCCTTCCTCTCAGGTTCTCTCCTTCTCTCATTTTTGAGACAGGTTTTTCTTTCATGTAGCCCTGGTTGTCCCACACTTTACTCTGTAACCTGGTCAGGCCTTGACTTTGTTCCCTTCCTACCTCAGCTTTGGAGCTGGAGTAACAGACCTGAATTTTTTTTTTTTTTTTTAGATTTATTTATTTTATATATGTGAGTACACTGTTGCTTTTAACCACTGAGCCGTCTCTCCAGCCCATCACCTAGCTTTTTATTATCATTTTGAGCTAAAATGCTACATGAGTTCTGCTCTCCCTGACTGTCCTCAACTCCTCAAATGTACCTTAATTAATTAATTAATGTTTTTTTTTTTCCAGACAAGATTTCTTTGTGTAGTCTTGGTTGGCTGTTCTGGAACTCACTCTGTAGGCCTGGAAATCAGAGATCCACCTGCCTCTGCCTCCCAGTGCTGGGATAAAAGCCACCACCACCCAGCTCCTCCTCCTCCTCCTTTTATATGAAAGGCTGTCCTACTATTTAGGGAAGGCTGTCCTGGGATTCAGGGTATAACTTCCTCCCTCAGTCTCTCTAGGGTTGGACTTACAGGAATGCACCACGATTCCCGTAATACGATTATTGTGGCTCTTAAATCTTTCAAGCACATACTCCTCTGGTTGTCTTTTTGTTTTGTTTTGGAGTCAGGGTTTCTCTGTATAGCCCTGGCTGTCCTGGAATCCTCTGGTCTTCTTGACGGCCAGGGAAGTTCATATATAAGAAGTCCAGTCGCTTTTCCTGTAGGGAGCCCTGAACTTTGGATTGTGACTTCCTCTCATCCCTACACACCTGTAAATTTGGACTCTAGGTCTTTGCTCCTTTTAAGTCCTTGTAGGTGGCGCGGGTACTTCCTGACACCAGAACTGACTGGCGGGAACAACTGTAGACACCTCCCCCCTCCCAACCTCTTTTGACCGAGTCCTGAGGAAGGACCCCTGATCCCATCAAATAAATCCCTTATATGGGACTGCACAATGCTAATTAAATCACTGCTCCTGCTCCCTCCTCTCTCACATCAGCTCGCCTTCCCTGTCCCATCACCAGCTTCTCCTTCCTCTCCAACCGCTTTACGGCTGGGAAATGCCCTCTGTTCTCAGGTGGGGCCTGAGAACGAAAGAACGCGTGCTCCGCGCGCGGCCTGCTTTTGGGGATGTGGGGAGGTGACACACACACACACACCTGCCCTTCAGTTTCTCAAAAGCTTGCAAGGAGCCGGCCCAGACCAGGAGAGAGCCTTTGCACGCCCCGCACGCTCGGCGGCGTGCAGCAGAGCTGAGAACGATCAGCTCCGGGGGTACAGGGCAGGTGTCCCCTCGGAGCTGCGGACGGGAGGCGGGGCTTCGTGCGCGGGGCGGGGCGGGGCTGCAAGGCGGGGCGGGGCGACGGCGCGCCCACGCGGTGCGGCCCCGGAGCCCTCGCCGGCCGTGTGCTCCGCCCTCTCCCCCTTTCAGCCCCGCGACCCTCCTCCCCTTGGCCGAACATGGGCGCGCGCGGGTCCCAGGAGCCCCGGACCCCGGCCTGGGCCGGGCTGCGGGTGCTGCTTCCGATCCTGCTCCTGGCGCTGCTGCTGCTGGCGCTGGTGGCTCCCGGAGCGCAGGGGGCTCGGGGCCGCGGGGCTGCGGACAAGAACAGCCACCGGCGCGCGACGAGCAGCTTCTCGCAGAGCGTGAGCAGCCTCTTCGGAGAGGACAACGTGCGCGCGGCGCAGAAGGTGGGCGGCGCGCCCGCGGTCACCTTGCCGGGCCGGGAGACCGTTGGGGTGGGGGTGGGGGGGCGCCCGGGCTGGGGACGGTCGCGGCCTGCTGCAGCCCGGACAGAGCGCGGGCCCCCGGCGAAGCGCGTGACGCCCGCGCGCTACCCGTCCGCGTCTCAATGCTCGACCACTATGAGCCAGGCAATGGGGACGTCCGGGTCCCCGCGCGGCCCGGCCCCATGGGCCTTCTGCCTTCTTCTCCCCCTTGCCTCAGAGCTATCTGGGCCGAGTTCTCCTTTCCAGGGAGTGATGGGGGGGGGGGGGTCTCAGCTATTGCTTTGGCAACCTGATCGCCTACTGTGTGTTTGGGGGTGGGTGGGGGGACCTCTTGGTTGGATCCTTTGGTTTAGCTTGGGAGCCTAGCGTCTCCGGGACTGGAATGAGCCCCTCTACCAAGGAGCTCTCTCCCGGCTCTGCCGTGGCACCGACACTGGGGTACACCGTGCTGAAAAAAAAAAAAAAAAAAAAGAGAAGTCAAGATGCACGCGGTTCTTTTGCTGTCCTATCGTTTCCTTCCTGGTCTCTGGTCTTGGGGTGGTGGAGTCCAGAGAACTTTGGGTCCAAGTTGGGGCGCTCTCTCTTTCCAGCCGGGTGAGATTAGGCCGGTGACTTCACTTGGGGTGTGTGTGTGTGTGTGTGTGTGTGTGTGTGTGAGAGAGAGAGAGTATGGAGTCCAGAGGTCAGCCTCGGGTACTCAATTTAAGGAGTCGTTCTCCTTTGTATTTTGAGACAAAGTTCTCTTATTACCTAGAAGTTTGAAGATTAGGCCAGGCTGGCTGGCCAGTGGGCCTCTGGGATCCTCTTGCTCCACTTCCCCAGCACCGGGTTTCAAGCATTCTTGGGAATTGTATTCGGATCCTTATACTGGAACCCAGGTCCTCACGGCTGCACAGGAAGCTCTTTATCGCCTCGAGCCATATCTTCCCAGCCCCAGTGACTAAACTTTTAAATATTTTGTATTGTGTTTATTTGTTGGTTGTGTATGTGTGTGTGTGCACCTGAAGGCAGCTTCAGGGCATCTTTAAAGTTCTCTGCTTCCACCCTGGGGGGCTTGAGGATCATTATCTATCTGGTCATCATCTGGCCTCTGGCAAGCACCTTTACTGGCTGAGCCATCTTGCCTGTCCCTGACTTCAAAGCTTTAAACCGCGCTTTCTCTTGTCTGTTAAGTGGGGATGGGAGCTGTAGTTCTTTTCTTATTTGTTGGTGCCGCTGGTTGCTTTCTGGTCCAGAATCATGGCTCTCAAAGTTCCCTCTTGGTATTTCTAGCTTGTAAGGTAATTTAATTGAACATCGCTTAGTTCTGCTGGGGATTTTTTTTTTTTTTTTTTTTTTTTGTGGTTTTGTGAGACAGGGTTTCTCTGTGTAGCCCTGGCTGTCTTGGAACTCACTCTGTAGACCAGGCTGGCCTCGAACTCAGAAATCCGCCTGGCTCTGCCCCCCAAGTGCTGGGATTAAAGGCGTGCGCCACCACTTCCCGGCTTCTGCTGGAGATATTTAGAGGTTTAAAACGTGAAAATTTTATTGGTCCTTAGCATGAGGGAGAAGAACATTAAGAGCTCAAGTTGACTTTTTTTTTTTTTTGAGACTGGGTCTCTCTTTGTAGTCTAGAACTCTCTCTATGTAGACCAGGCTAACTCAGAAGAAATCCACTTGCCTCTGCTTCCCAAGTGCTGAGATTAAAGGTGATTGCACAATCAAGCCTGGTTGTATTTTATTTATTTATTTATTTATTTATTTATTTAAAGATTTACTTAAAGATTTATTATGTATAATGTTTTGCCTGCATGTATGCCTTCAGGCCAGAAGAGGGCACCAGATCGCATTACAGATGGTTGTGAGCCACCATGTGGTTGCTGGGAATTGAACCTCTGAAAGAGCAGCCAGTGCTCTTAACCTCTGTGCCATTTCTCCAGCCCTGCATTTTTATTTTTTAATTGTGCGTATTTGTGTGGCTGTGTGTGATTATACACATGAGTGCAGTTGCCCACAGAAACCAGAAGAGAACATCAGATGCCCTAGAGCTGGAGTTACTGGCAGTTGTGAGCTGTCCAACATAGGTGTTAGGAACCACACTGAGTTCTAGGTAATAGCTGTATGAATTTTTTAACTGCCAGGCTCTTTCCAGCCTCTTTCATGGATTGTTTGGAAAATGATTACAAACATTCATGTACCAGCTGCTTAGTATATAGTATTAGTATATAATATATAGTATTAGTATATTGTATTAGTATACAGCAGCAATAGTTTTGGATGCTGGGGACTGAACTCTCAATCTTATGCATGCTAAGCATTCACTCTACTTAATAACTTAAGGAATTACTCCTCTACTACACAGCTGCCATTTGCTACTTTGCTACTTCCTGTCTCTGTTCCACCCTTCTCCACCCAATTGCTTCTTCCCTTTCAACACTCTAACCCTAATGTTGTGTTTTATAAAAAGAGCCAGGATACATTTTATGGAGTACAGTATGGTGAGGTGGAAGGGTGCCTCCGCAGGCCCATGTTGAGGCGCCCCCTTGCCCCTGAGGTACCAGCCATACGACCGTTAAAGTGTAGAATAGAGTTTATTTAGGACATGGGAAGGGGAGTATAGAGGGGAGGGGAGGGGGAGAAGCCGGTCAGGAACATTCGGGGGTGGTGCAGGAGGGGGGGTTGGAGAAAGGGGTCAGTCAGAGAAAAGGGGCTAAGAGAGCAAGGAGAGGCCAAAACAGCCTCTTTGATAACAAGCCAAGCCTACCTGCCTGTTGCCAGGTAACTGTTGGGCAGAGCATAGAATGCCAATATTAGAAAGGATAAAAAGGATAGACAGAAAGGAGGCATCATTATCATTAGACCACTTCCTGCTGATTAGGGGCCTCAAGTTCCTTGGGGCAAGTTTGATCTTTGCTGTCAGGCTAATCTAATTTCTTCTCATCTCTTTGTGCACGGCTACTCGACCAACCACAACCAACAGCATCCAACCACCCACCAGCCACACACACCTATCCCGGTTCTAGCCTTTGAAAAGTCCCCAGACTTCCAAACATCACCTACTCACAGAAACCATCAGCAGCTGACTAAACCGCGACCAAGGGAGAGCACGAGGAGAATTGTAGTCACCTGCTGCGAAGCAGCCTCATATCCCCACACCCAGGATTAAAACGTACTCTTATAATATTTCTGTGTTTCTTAAAGAAACCAAAATCCTCACTACACTCCTATTAGACAATGCCCTTTTCGTATGTAAATATTTCCCACCATTGACAAATATTCAGTATGTAGCAAGTATTCAGTGTGTAGTATCTACAACCTACTCACACCCAACGATCTAGATTCTCTCTTCTGCCCAAATGAGACAGAGAGAAAGTCAAAACCACAGTGCACTCTCCTGCTCTCTTCTGCATGTTCTCTCTCTCTCTCTCTCCTCTCCTGGATCTCACTATGTAGCCCTGGCTGGCTTTCAAATTCAGACCTCTGCCTTATTCCTTGAAACAAGGTCTCGAACTGACCCTGGAACTGCCCTGGTAACAATCCTCCTGTCTCCACTCCTGCAGCACCGTGGTTACAGGAATATACACCATGGCCACAGCTGGCTTTTTGCGTGGATGCTGGGGATTGGGACGGAGGTTGTCATGCTTGCTTAGCAAGCCTTTCCTGGGCTGGCATTGAACTCCCAACCCTTCTTGCCTCCAGCTTCCAAGTGCTGGGTGTTCAGGCATGAGCCACCGAATCCAGCTCAGGGCATACTTGGGATTGAACCCAGGGTTCCATGAATAAAGGCAAGCAAGGTACCAGCATAACTGTACCTCTAGTCTCTTCATTTTTTTTCTAGTCATGGTAATAAAATACTGGTTGATTCCGTTTCACTTGTTTTCACTCAGTTCTGTAGCTACAAGCATAGGAACAGGGTTATATACCCATTGCCCCCAAAGGAAGCTCAGTATCCACTAAGTGACTGCTGCCCTCCTCTGCAGCCAGGCACTTGCTGGTCTCCATCTCTACA
>JADRCD010187029.1:0-2500 GCA_019843815.1 Montemys delectorum | reverse complement strand
TGACGCCCTCTTCTGGTGTGTCTGAAGACAGCTACAGTGTAGTTAGATATAATAATAAATAAATCTTTTTTTAAAAAAAGAGAAAGAAAGAAAGCAAGCAAACCGACCATGTTGGGTAATCCCAGCTCTGAATGGGTAGGAGCAGGAAAACCAGGATTTGAAAATTGTCCTTAAGCGGGTGAAGGTGCCTGCTGTGCATGCCTGGGGAACTGACTTTAATCTTGAGAATCCCATTCCACAGAATTGACCTTCTGCTCCTCGTTCATGCTTCTCCCCATAGTCACTCTTTATTTTATTTTTCCACCTGTTTTTTTGTTTGTTTGTTTGGCTTTTTTTTTCCAGACAGGGTTTCTCTGTGTAGCCCTGGCTGTCCTGGAACTCGCTCTGTAGACCAGGCTAGCCTCAGAAATCCGCCTGCCTCTGCCTCCCAAGTGCTGGGATTAAAGGCGTGCGCCACCACTATTCTACCACTGAGCTACAGCCCTAGCTGTTTTATTTTGAGGTGGGGACCTCACTAACATCTCCTGGTTGGCCTCAGACTCATTCTTTAGCCCAACGCAGGTTTTGAACTTTCAATCTTCCTGCCTGTTTCGGAACACTTGTTGTTAAAGACACAGGGTGTTTCTTTTTGTATAACCTGTTTTCTGCCCAGAGGGCTGGGAATGGAGGTGGGTAGGGTGTAGAGGCCCGGTGATACCTGGATCTCCACAGGCTACCACAACCAGGATTGGAGGTGCCCGACAGTCTAGATGATCTCTACATTTTCTATATGGCTAGGGGTTTCTCCAGGCCTCCACAAACATGACTAGAAGTGGTTGATAGCCCAGATGACCTCTGTGCTGTATGTATGACGGAGACCACACCAGGTCCTCCCCTAGGCCATAAAGAAAACAATAGCTCACCAGAGGCAGGCTGACCTCTGGGAGTTCAAGGCCAGCCTGGTCTGCCGAGAAACCCTGTCTCAAAAGAGCAAACATGCTAGGCCTGTCTCTAAAGCCCATCTTCATGGGAGAAGCGACATGTACTTTGAGAATAGTTTTGATGTCACTATCATGCCTCCTTGAACACACAGGATTGTGTTACACCAGGAAACCCTTTTTCCAAATTGTACTGTACTTAAATATGCCTAAAATAAACTTTGTGATGTCAGACTCTAGACGGTTGAATCAACCCCCGCTGCTGAGTCGTGCTGAACGAGGTTTCCTTCCTTCCTTGCCTCTTGTGGATCATGGGATCATTGGATCTTCACTCTGCCAGCCCTGGAGTGGGCAGAGACACCTCCTCCCACCCCCCCACCCCCTTCCTGCGCCTCAGCCTCCTGAGTAGCTGGGGTGACAAACCTGTTCCACTGACACAGCCCTTTACCAAATCACTTCTTTAAAGACCCTGCCTTTAAACATTCGGTCACTGGGGACCAGGGGCTTCAGATTCAGATTTAGAATAAGGCTGAGTCCTATCAAGTCTGTAAAGTCTGTGGGCCTACCTTTGCCAGAGAGATCGGAAGGTGGCTGAAGGGTGGGGACCTGCCCAGTCTGTGGGCCTACCTTTGCCAGAGAGATCGGAAGGTGGCTGAAAGGGTGGGGACCTGCCCTGGCATGTCCTCCCCCTCTTGACCAGTTCACAGCCTGAGGAAAAGAACCTCTGGTCTGGATTTGCCCTCCCAGTAGCCTTGCTACCCTGTCACTCACTGCTCTCACTGGACCACGTGACCTACCACGAAAACCACTATGCCTGACTTTTCCTGTTTTTCTTTTTCTTTTTTTTTTTCTTTTTGGTTTTTTTGAGACAGGGTTTCTCTGTGTATCCCTGGCTGTCCTGGAACTCATTCTGTAGACCAGGCTGGCCTCAAACTCAGAAATCCACATGCCTCTGCCTCCCAAGTGCTGGGATTAAAGGTGTGCACCACCACTGCCTGGCCCTGTTTTTCTTTTTTAAGATTAGTTTTATATCGGGCATAATCCTATGACAGAGAAACCCTGTCTCAAAAACCGAAAAAAAGAAAAAAAAAGAAAAGAAAAAAAGATTTGTTTTATTAAGTTGTGTGTGTGTGTGTGTGTGTGTGTGTGTGTGTGTGTGTGCTTGTGTGCACAAATACAGAGGACAGAAGAAGGCATCAGAGTCCCCTGGAACTGGGGTTTCAGGCAGTAATGAGCCTCTTCAGCTTCTATGTTGAATCCTCTCTTGGTCCCATTTTCCAGCTGGGAAAACCAAGGTCCAGCATGACTCAGAATGTAGCTTACCCTAAAAGAACTCCTGCACACTACTTCCTGGGCAGCTGGTGCCTTCAAAACCTGTACTGCTGCCTACTGCCTGCTTCCCTCTCTCCTTTCCTGTCTTTCTTGCGTTTTTTTCTTTCTTTTCATTTTGTGCTCTCTCTCTCTCTCTCTGTGTGTGTGTGTGTGTGTAACAGAGTCTCAATATATAAGTTGTGGCTATGCCAGAACTCACTATGTATATGTAGACCAGGCTGGCTTTGCAGTCACATAGTCTACCTACCTCC
>JADRCD010187026.1:0-17219 GCA_019843815.1 Montemys delectorum | reverse complement strand
TTGGTCTGAAGCTTGTCCTGGAGGGAAGCCCTGTGCTCCCAGGGAGGGGGCAGAGATGTTCGCTGATCCAGCTCTGTCCCTCGGAAGCTGAGAGGCTCCTGTCCCTGCAGTCCTGCGACTCCCTTGCACTTCCTGAGGCCTATGCCTCCTGGCTGGTCCTGCCCTAGCAAGACCCCAGAGAAAAAATGGCGGATCTCACCTGAGTCCTTGGGCTGAAGCCGGTCTTGGGGGGAAGTCCTCCCCTAGCAGGCAGGGGGCAGAGATGTTCGCTGATCCAGCTCTGTCCCTCGGAAGCTGAGAGACTCCAGTCCCTGCAGTCCTGTGACTCCCCTGCACTTCCTGGGGCCTATGCCTCCCGGATGGTCCCACCTGATTCCTGGGGCTAAAGCCAGCTCAGGATCCAGGCCCTATATGATCCTTTTCAATATTTCCCTATAAGACTTATAGAAGTTTTATGGTTATAGAAAATGTTCAGGTAAGGGGCAGTGAGGCGGCACCAAGCCTGACAACTTGAGTTCAGTTCCCAGGACCCACATGGTAGACGCTGATGATTGCCTCTTTCAGGAAGTCCTCTGACCTCCTCATGCATGCTCTGGGACAGGCTATACATCACTACACTTACATGTAAACACCCAAAATAAGTAAATAAAGATATAACATCAATAAAAAAATCTCTCGAACAATGAATATTTCCCTATCAAACTCTAACATGATATATCACAACTTTTAGAGTAAGGGATTTATTTCTAATTTTTCAAATATATACTGTTCATCATATGGAGTCTAATTTAAATGGTGACCCATAACATATATGATATTGTAAGGAAATACCCTTCTTTGTATTTATGTGTGTCAGTTCTACCCTAAATTTCTGAAAGACAAGAACAGACTGTAACTTCCCCCCAGGTTCTCGAATTTCAATAGGGATAAAAATGTGCATCTAATTTTAAAACTAGTCAATGAGATATGAGCTTGTGAAAGAGCACAATGAAACTAATATAGAAATGGAAAGACTTGCTGATACAGATTCAGCAAGTTGCTAATTGAGCCACCCACTCATTGTCCTGCCTCAGTGGGTGCTGGTCAGTTTGGCTCTGAGTCAGTAGCTGCTATAATAAATAAATGTTTACTCTCAGGGTCAACAGTGAGGGTTTATTTACTCTTTAGAGGTCAGTGCTTATAATTTGGGTGAGTTAAAGGGTTGGGGAGGGTTACTTGCTTCTGAAGTCACTGGAGATGAAAGCTGAATAGACCTTTGTCAGTCACTTCAGTACCCACATCTCTGATTTACAATGTCTAGAAGTGAAAAATCCCAAGGGCTAGAAGGCACCTCTGCATCTCATTTATTTCAATGGCAGCACAGTGAGCACTACATGGCAATTGACTTGATGGCCCAACCATAGATCAGGGCCTTTGTTCTGTTATTTATGATTTCCCCATACAAGGAATGGTCAGTCCCATATACTAAGGGTCCAGCTCATGCTAGTTGAATGTATATATGATTTAGTGAATCTGTGATCACAGCGCATGGCACAGGTGCCACTCAATAAAAACTTGCTGCAGCAAACTAAAGTATCTTCCTTCTTCTTCTCGCTTTTTTATGTTAAAGATAACCAAATGGAGTGAAAAACTCTAAGATACAAGTTATTAATGTGATAACCCTGCAGGTGGAAACAAATTCTGGGCAACATTCATCTGCTGGATACTAAGGAGAGACCACAGGCCTGTTACCCCTCTCTTGTAGAATGGGGCCTTTTCCTCCTTATCTGTCCATTTTCCCTCTTTTTCTTCACTCTATTTCAAGGCATAGGAATGATCATAGAGTGATGCTCTTTGTGTTTGGGGGGAAGGCAGATATTTATTAAACTTAGGTGTTACTCCACAAGTGAAGCACAGGCCCATGAGCCAAGGCAAGACCTCACAACAGACAGTGATAAACAGCCCTGAAGTTCTGAGACATGGCCTCATCCCCATCCCATTCTGTGTGTGCAAAGCCTGACTAATGATAAAACTTCTTCAGTTAAGCTTACCTTTCCCCTATCCCAAGAGGCTGGTACTTCTCACTTCCCCATGTGAGGCAAATATGACAAAGAGGATGACTGAAGGGGATGTTTCTATTGGTCAAGTCATGATCCTATGTCAAATATATTCCAGGACACTTCTCCTCACACCTTTGTGCCATAAAGTGGCTCTTATGAGAAGGATATTCTTGGCGGCTAGCCCCAAAGAGTAGAATTTCACATGTCAGAATGTCAATCTTTCTCTCCATTTAAGAGACAAATTCATAATAATGCATGCACATAGCTGTTTGCAAGGATGCAGCTGAGTTTGGAGGACACTGAGAGTGTCAGAGGTCAGTATGGTATGTGTTGGAACTGGCTGAAACACAGCCTGTTTCCCAGAGAGACACCTCCCATAGCACCCTGTGATAGTAAATTTTCATTAGCAGCTTAGCTTTATTGGGAATGACCAAGGGGATACATTTCTGGGCATGTCTGTGTAGGTGTTTCCAGAGAAGGTTATCTGAGGAGATAAGACTAACTCTAAATGTGAGTGGCAATATCATATGGGATAGGGTCTTGTGATATATCTATCTTTCCTTCTCTCCTTCTCTCCTTCCTTCCTTCCTTCCTTCCTTCCTTCCTTCCTTCCTTCCTTCTTTCCTTCCTTCTTTCTTTCCTTCCAACTCCCCTCTCTTCCTGAAACAGGACCTTACATATAAGAGGTGCCTGAGCCACCATGCCTGGCTATGTTTACAACTTTAAAGAAAGCTGGGAGGAACACGTGCTATCTTCTATTTTGTGGTATCACCAAATGTAACATTGCAAGCATATCTAAAGGGATTGCATTTCTGTCTGATGAACTCGTCATCTTCAGTTACTTTCCACCCTTACAGATTGAATGTATGAACTCTACTTTCATAACTTTTTTCTTGACTCTTAAATGCATGAACTAAATTATTAGTGTCAATGTGAAAGGTTATTTAAATATAATTCACTTTTTTTAAGGATTTAGGGAAGAGAAATAGTACCTTAAGTACAAAAAAAAAATATAATCACCCACAAGCTTTTGCTTAATAATCTTACTTTTGAGTAGCGATGCAGTTAATCACTGTGCCAAGAAAGCTCACTGGTGAGATTCCTGAGTGCATGAATGTGTCTGCAGAAAAAGCCTGAGGACCTGACTTGTTTCTGGAACACAGGGCAGAAGGAAAGAATGAACTCCTGAAAGTAGTTCTCTGACCTCCATAGCATGTGTGTACCGTAACTCACACATGCTCTCTCTCCGCCCTACAACATTAATGATAACAATAAAACTTAAAAGTTTTAAATGAAAAGAAAGCTGACCTCTCTTTCATGAACCTGTTCAGCAAAAGTCATAGGATTGCCTGTAACTGGGAACTGTAACACATACCTGTGATCTTAGCTCTTGGGATGAAGGGGCAAGGAAGATTGTGAAGCTGACCTTGGTTACAGAGTGAATTCCAGGCAATCCAGGAATACATAGAAGGATAATATATCACACACACAATACTATACACACACACACACACACACACACACACACACACACACACGCACGCACATGCACACGCACGAGAGAGAGAGAGAGAGAGAGAGAGAGAGAGAGAGAGAGAGAGAGAGAGAGAGAAACTGAAATGAATGGAATCAGAAATTGCACAATGATCTTAATAGTTGCAGAAAAAAATGTTAACAAATCTAACATATCTTCATAAAAAGATACCAGAAGAGAATAGGGATGAAGGAGGACAAATCCCAACACACACTCACACACTCCTACATGCACACGCACATGCACTCACACACACCTACATGCACACACACACACACTCACACACACCTACATGCACACGCACATGCACTCACACACCCCCCCCACACACACCCCAAACCTATAGTCAATATGATACTAAATGGAGAAAAATTTGGAGCATTCATATTAAAATCAGAAGCAAGTCAAGGCTGTCCACTATTCTATTTAATATAGTGCTTGAAGTCTTAGCTAGCATAAGACAAGGGAAGGAAATAAAATATACAAATAAGGAAAAAGTTAAAGTATCTCTCTACAGATTATATAATTCATTTTATACATAAAGTGTAACATAAACTTCAACAGAAGACTTTGAGATCTTATAAACACTTTCAGCAAAGTGACAGAGTAAAAATTAACATAAATATCAGTAGTTTTCTTTAGTGAGAATTTTGGTGTCTTAGGATTCTTATTGCCGTGAAGAGACACCATAACCATGGCAACTCTTATAAAGGCAAGCATTGACTTAGGGCTGGCTTACAGATTCAGAGGTTCAGTCCACGATCATCAAGGTGTGAGCATGGAAGTGTGCAGGCAGGCATGGCGCAGAAGAAGCTGAGTTCTACATCTTCATCTGAAGGCTGCAAGGAGAAGACTAACTATTTCTCAGGCAGCTAGGAGGAGGGTCTCAAAGCCAGCCTTCACAGTGACATACTTTCTCCAATAAGACCTTACCTTCGAATAGTGCCATTCCCTGGGCCAAGCATACTAAAACTATCACATTCGGTTTCTTTTAAAACACAGGAGCATAGAAATGTGCTTTTGTTTTTATCCCAAGTGTGGGCATGTGGTGTTGCTTCAGATTGTCCAGAGCAGCTGACTGTGATTTGCCTTGTGTTCTAGCTGGGGTATGCTTTTGCAAGCTGTACATACTTTCTGTTATTGTGCGATATTTGGGATTCTGGGGGAATTTTCAGAGGGTATATGAATGCTAGGGCCTGAGAGGTGATGTGGGTTGTTGGTTGTCATCAGTGTGTTGGTTAGTTGTTGCTGGTTGCTAGTCGCTGGTCACTGCTTGCTAGTTGCTGTTCTTTGTGGTTTGTTAAATAATGGTGTACAAAGAAAAAGAAGAACTTAGATGCCCTGCTGGTGAAGGTTGAACTTGTTCGAAGGACTGTGCTCTCTAACCAGCATGAAGTCATCTGATAACAGAATCACCACCTTTCCTTTCTAGCTTTTTTTTCTCTTCCAACTAGTGTTAGGGGGTTGAAAGGGTGGAGAAGGGTGGAAGGAAGAAGAACCCATCAAATAGCCAAAGACATCAAAACCAGCTACTAACGAATGGACCTTAAGCAATTAAGGACATTTTACTCAACAAAGGAAGTGGTCAATAGAGTGAATTAGCCTACAGAATGAGAGAGAACCCTTGGTGGCTGTACATCTGACAGAAGATTAATACTAAAATGTATAGCAGAGAAATAAAACAAGCTAAACATCAAGTAAACAAAATACCTCGACTGTAAATAGTCTATGGAATTGAACAGAGTTTTCAAAATGTGTTTATCAGCCTTAGATGTCAGGGAAATGTGAATCAAAGCTATTTTGGGATTCTGTCTCACCCTAGTGATCATGGCCATTATTAAGCAGACAAATGACAACAAATGCTGGTGCAGATGCAGAGAAAGGCGAAGCTTGTCCACTGCTGCTGAGAATGTAGACTGTTGCTGTCCCTGTAGCAACCTGGCGTTCAAATGGCTTAAAAAATGATGTTGGGAAAACTGATTATCTACATGTGGAAGAATAAAACTAAATTTCTTTCATTCTGCCAAAAGTCAATTCCTAATGGATGAAAGATCCCAGTGTGAGATCTAAAACTCTGAAAGTTCTAGAGAAAAAAATGGGAGTGTGGTTTTAGCTTTCATAAAGCTAAAAATAGAACTTTCAAGTTACCCGACTATATCACTCTTGGGCACATAATCAAAGGACTGTATACCCTATGAGAGATATAACTGCAATCCATATTTATTGTTGCTGTAATTCTAATGCAGAAAGAATGAAAACAGCCTAGGTGCCCATCAGTTGATGACTGGATTGACACATATGCACAATGGCATTCTATCCAGTGCTAAGGAAGAGTGAAATTATAACACATGCAGGAAAATATAAGGACTGAAAAATGTTATACTTAATAAGGTAACTCAGATGCCAGGTGACAAAGGTTGTATGTGATCTCTGATATGTGAATCTTAGATCAGAATTTTAGATTTCTGTGTTGAAGTTGGAATAAATATCTGTAGAATCCAGGAAGCAAGAAGGAACTCTGGGGTGGAGCAATGGACTAAGTCTAGATGAAGATGTGGTAGTAAAACCATGTGATACGACAGTCGACGTGGTAGAATATAAAGGAGGAAATGGAGTGGGGAGATAGGGGAGAGGTAGGAGTATTTGAAGGTTTAACTCAAACTAAGAATGTATTAAAAGGCCATGTAATTATAAGCTAACTAAAAAACATGGTTTAAAATATGAGCTTCAATGGGAATATTCTGCATGAATGGATGGTGCAGTTCTGAGACGTCATAGATATTTAAACCAAAATCCTAGTGCCAAGAATTACTTCCTTGTGATTTATTGTCCAGAGATCCACAAAGAGAAATTCTAAAGAGCATACATACTATTGCTGCTGTTCTTGGTTGGTCACAGAGCTACATGGCAAAAGCTTATTCCTGAAGACACTAAATATCTTAGATGGAGGGCGCAGAGAAATCCCTGAAACTGAGCGAGAAGCTTCTTACCTAATGGCTAGTGTTCATGGTGCTGCAAAGTGCTATGCAGGTTGTTGGGGGAAGAAAGTCAGCAATGATCTTACCCTTTTGTGGACTCTACAAACTAATGAACTAATAGGGAAGATATGCCCAGTGGGGCAATACTAGTGTGAATGTTCCAAGGGTAGCCAATCTCTTCCTGGTTGAGCCTGGTCCTGCAGATTGGCTTAGTAATCTATGACTATGGGGGTCACAGGCCCCAGAATTTACTACTGATATTTTGTTAAATGAATATGTAGTGAAACTACTTTCTAGAAAACTTAAGGCATTATCTATATTCTGGCATCTCTCAGTCTTGGTCAGAGAAGCCTGTTTGGGTAGAAAATAGCTGCCAAAATGGAGACTCATAAATAAAAATGCTGAGAATAAATAGCTGTTGAGTGCTCTCTAAATATTTAGAAATTAAAAAGAAACATAGTTTAGAATAACCCATTTGGCAAAGAATAATTCGTGAAGAATATTGGAAAATATACAGAATAAAAACAAGAACACTGTATAAAATTTATGACTGGCTATAAAGCGTAAGTGGTGCTCTGGAAGGTAACTTGAATGCTTCTTAAACATCTAAATGCCGTCTTATCACATGATCAAAATACTTTCACTTTTAGGAATCTAGAAGAAAGGTGAAGACATGTGCCCTCCAAAAGACTCATCTGTGAAACTTCATAGAAGTATTATTTCGTAGCAGTCATAATTAGAGGCAATGGTAAATCGATGGGTGAATGAACAAATGAAACAAATGACACTTCCATCATAGGATAGCCCGATAATGGACGACTACATCTTAGCAACGGAAAACCACAAGCTAGTGAAACATGGTATAAGATGGGTGGACCTCAAAAGCTGTATGCCATGCAAAAGAAACTTGACGCAAAGCACTACACACTATATGATTGCAAATTCATATAAAATGTCCAGAAGATGAAAATCTACAAACAGTATATTGCAACTGCATAGACGCAGAGAGGAAAGGCAGATGTCAAATGAGCAAAGACAACATATATGTGATAGAAATATTTAAATATTAGGTTTGTGTGGTTATTGCACAATGGTTTAAATCTAAAAATGACTGAATTGTACAATATGGCAGGCAAATTTTATTGCATAACTTATTTCTGAATAAACTGTGCCCAGAAATGAGAGCTACTAAGAGGCAAATGGGTAGACAATTACCAACAAAATAAAACCAGACTCATGATGCATTTGCAATTATTGAAGCTGGTTGCTTCTGCTTCCGTGTATGTTTAAATAAATTTTCAAACAAAAAAGGTTTTCAAAAATCAATACTAATAAAAATTAATAAACCATAAGTTGACTTTAGAGACTTCTGGTATCTCAAACAAAACTCTCTCTCCTTAAAGAATCAACTGTCTCATTACATAAGGCAACATCTCTGCTTTTAAATTGATATTAATACCGGTAATAAAAATGTAGGAACATTCTGTCCTACACTAAACTCCAGGACTTACCCATCTAAGTCTGTGTATAAATAAGAAAAGTTTCTTTATGACTACTGGAATTTTAACCCCCACAATCCTAAACATGTAGTTGGAAGAGCAAAATGCTTTGTAATGTAGTAAGGTAATTGAGTTTTGGAAAGCAATTAGCCCCCTCCAGTGATGCCCAGCAGAGGCAGTAATTCATTGCTATGCTCTGAGTGGCACAAAGATCTCAGCTTCATGAAGGTGATTTGCTCTAAAGATGGTCTCTTGCATTCTGCCCATCAAAGGGCAATGCCTTCATGAGGCAGTCTTTCTAGCTTTTCTTATTGGAAAACCATGAAGGAGAGAGAGTGTGGAGCTCTTTCATAGCATTTTGCATTCCCTGCTTCTCATGGAAATGGCCTCATTTGTGATATGACAACAGAGTGATGGTGTGCTTAGCTCCTTAGGATGCTTATGTGGGGTTAGAGACAAAAGAAGGCTGCCTTCTTCCTCTATGTAGATCTCAGGGACTGCCAGGTCATAGAGAGTAATTAAAAACAACTAGAATCAGAGCGCAGTGCAAGAGTATGTGAAGAATAAGAGGGAAAAGATATCACTAGGAAGGATCTGAGAATGTGAGTAGAAAATAGATTACAGAATAAGGGTAGAGGAAACATACAGGTTACCACATGGCCCAGATGAGATGAGACTTGCTTCAATTCTTGGCTCTGTTTCACGACCATCTGTTGACTTAATCTGTAAGGAAAACCTTTCTATAAACCTCAATCCATTGGTTACTGGAAAAACAGCTTTAACTGGAAACCAAGCTTGAAATTCCATTCTGTAGATGAGTGCTCAGTCTCAATTTACCTCATGTTAAACTAGGTGGCCTTGAGACTATCAATTGCCATGAAGAAAAACGTAAGATTAGGCTGGCATCTCCCCAACTGCTTTGTAATGAAAGCCTTCGCAAAGGGCTAAGAACATCAGCATGCCTTAGCCCAGTAGTGGGTCTGGACCTGTGGGTCTTGAGCCCTTGGTGTGTGTGTGGGGGTCACATATCAGATATCCTGATATCAGATATTTATATTATGATTCATAAAAGTTACAGTTATAGGGGAGCAATGAAGTAATTTTATGGATGGGTGTCATCACAGCATTAAGACTTATATTAAAAGGTCACAGAACTAGGAAGGTTGAGAACCAGTGCCTTACACCTAGATGTGAAACATAAACTAATAGCAGGCATGGAAAACTATGGAAAAGAAAATCTAGATTACCTGGGGCTTGGCAAAGACATTTTAGATAAAACATCCAAAGTATGATCTGTCTGATAAAAATGACAATGCTAGACTTCGTTAAAGTTAAAAACTCAGAAAATGAAACAAGCCACCATGAGAAAATATTTGTTAAGCATGTGGCTGATAAAGGGCTGTATCTAAAATACAGAAAGAAGTCTCATAACTGCACAAAAAGAAAACAAGTGAACCTAGCTTTCAAATGGACCAAAGACAGAAAGAAGACATCGTTGAAGTAGACAGCAAATAAGTTTATAAAAGATTGAGTTTTGTTAGGAAACTGCAAATGAAAATAGTATATATACATATATATATATATATGTATTATATATATTTTTCATATGTGTATACACATACCATTACTCACCTGCTATTGTGATGAGCATTATAAAGCTGAGAACTCCAGCTAGGTGTGGTGGCACATGCCTATAGCCCTCACGCTTGAGAGGTTGAGGTAGAGGAAGCAAGAATTTTGCAGCTAGCCTGGGAGAACACTAACTGCTAGGCAGGAAGCACAGTGATGGAGATTTGATGCTGTGGGAATGCAGGATAGGAATGCCACTTGGGAAGACAACTGACAGTGTTGTTAAAACTAAACTTTTTCCCCATATGACCCATCAATTTCTCTCTCAGGTGCGAAAGGAATTGAATTTTTTTTTTTTTTTTTTTTTTTAGTTTTCAGAAAAGCTTGTACATAAATGTCTCTTGAAGCCTCATTTCCAATAGATCAAAGTTGGAACCAAGCAAAACATCCCTCAAGAGTTGAGTGAATAAATTGCAGTGTTCACACAATGGCATGGCAGTCAGTGGTGAAAAGTAAAAGCTATGAAGTCATGATTGAAACTGAAATGCATATTTCTAAGTGAGAAGCCTAGGTCAAGGCCGTATGTTAAGGTAATCAGCTGACATGACATGCTAGCCTACAAAAGGGAAATGGTGGAGAGAGTAGAAACATTAGTCTTTGCAGAGACTTCAGGGAGAAAGAAGGATCGATGAATGGGCAGCGTGCAGATTTTTGAGAAAGTGAGACTATGCTGTGTGATACTGTAATGGATATATGCCATTGGACATTTGCTAGGTACAGAATGTAAATTCTGGAGTCAACACCAATGTGCTCTATGGACTTATACATAGTAATGGCATCACTCTTGACTTAGGACCTGTAAGAATTACAGCACAAGGCAAAATGTTAATAATAGGAAGAACTGGTATGTGTGTGTGTGTGTGGAAGGTTAAGGTGTATGAGAAGTTTTTACTCATTTCCTAGAATCTAGACTAGTACATATACACATGATGAGTAAAACACACATGTACACACACACACACATGACCTACTTCTTATGTAAGTTATGTGTTAAATGTATGTTTTTTTGTAAAGAAAATTTTGGAGATATTTTGTACTTTTGTGCCCATTCAGGAAGCGTTCAAGAACCCCAAGAGATCACCAAGGAGCTGATTCTGATGCTATCACACTAGGATCTTTATTGAAGCTCCAGCTTGGACTCACCGCTGTCACTGACATAGCAGGGCAGGAGGGTGAAGCCCCTAGCCCTCACCACAACAAGGTTTTATAGGAAACGGTGATCAAGTGAGGGGGATTCCAGCCTGGTAAGTAAAAATTGGATGACTATTATGACTTACGATGTCCTTTAAGCTGACAGGAGGATGCTCTGAAGGAAAACGTCGTAGAATAATCACGCACAGTCTGAAAGTACACCTGGAACTATCAGACTAATCCTGATTGGCTGTTGCTAGGGAGTGGCTAGGGAGCAACTCTGGGGTATGGGCCAGGGACAAGCTATGTAGTTCTTCCTGGAACTTGGGTGTAGTTTGGGTGTATCTGCAGGTCAAGTTCTCAGGCCCCTTTTCTTTTAAAATGCTGACCAGTCCCAAGATGGAGTAGCTTTGGCCTCTCAGTGCTGCTTAAGATTCTGTTTGTGAGTAATATACAAAATTAGGTATGAGATGTGAAACAGTGCAGAAAATAAATGTGCTCAAGAGTAGTACACACCTGTAATTCTGTCACTCAAGATAGAAGAAAGAGAACTTCGAATTTAGGAATAGCCTGGGCTACATGGTGAGACCTCACGTTGAAGAGAAAGGGAGGGAGGACATGCTCTCTTGTGCCTGCAAACGTAGCACTTGAGAAGCTGAGGCCGCATGATTGCAGAGAGGTTTAGGCCAGTCTTGGTTACATAGAGAGTTTCAAGCTAGCCTGGGCCACAGTATAATTATACCTTGTCTAAAAGGGGGTGGCAGAGACTTTTTGATCAAGATCACTCAGCATGGAAATTCAGAGGCAAGATGCCTGAAGGGCCGTATGCAGGGAGAGGATGGGGCTGCACATTTTGAGGGATTCACTCAATAAACACTCCCTTACTGACTGGCAGTTGATTGCTCATTGTATCCATGGAAACAGTGGAAAATCGCTTCCAACTGACTCTATTTTTAAAAATACTATATTTTCACTTTAATTTTTCTGCCGGCTTCAGAGTATGAAGTAGTCACTATTCCAGTATGAACAGGAACAGAAGTAACATTCCTCAGTCCTGCTTCATTGTCTGGTTTCCCAGCCAAAAACCTTCACAGTATAAGAGGCCTGTCAGTAAGGATAGGAGTTCTTATACTTCCAGAGCCCAGTGAGACCAGAAGGTCTGCTGTCCCTCGGCGAGGCTTTCCAGCAGAATCAGGTATATACATCCTGCTGTCAGTCCAGCTGCAGGGCATGGCAACCCTGCATTTGCCATGACCTTCCATCTTCCCATGGCCAAAATAAGCTGCCTCAAGTTTTGCTCCTTGACCTTTCTAATCCATAGACATCTGTCTGGCTTCTACCTCCAGGTTCAAGATAGCACCTGAAGGCTTCTTGCTTGGCTGTTTCCATGTTTGGCCCCAGACTCCTTCCCATGGTAGCTCCATCCACAGGCTGGGGTGGTGGACTTAAGGAGGTGGGGAGAGCGAACACGGCACCAGCTCCCTCCCTTCTCTGCTTCCTGGTTTCAGGTGCGATGAGATCCATTCTTTACAACTCTGTGGCTCTGATCTTTCTACCACAAGGGACAGTGTTTAAGTGTCCCTGCTCCGATGGAAGGTGTCCTGGCACTCAGAAGCCAAGGAATCACACAGCTCTCATGGGAGAAGTTATCCCAACACAGGAGCCCAGGAACCACACAGCTCTGAGGTGCGTCAGTATCCCAGTGGAAGTGAGATGTGAGAGCCCAGGAAAACTCCTCTAAGAGCAGCTCCCATGGGAGGGTATTCCCCGCTGAGCGCAGGGGCTCAGGAGCTTCAGCCCTGTTCTACTTCTTCCCCCTCCTTTCCCCCTTCTCTTCATTGCTTCTTGGCTTCTTCTGATGAGAGTCACACTAAGTAGTAAATCTCAGAAAAGAGATTTTTTTGGAGGGTTCCAGGAGAGGAGGTATGAATCCAGGAGGGGGTACCTGTGCTCCCTGGAGTGGATAGCGGGGAACTCAACAAAGGGCAGGGCTTATATAGGATTTCTTATAAGGCAGAGTTTTTCAGGGTAGAGATTTGCTGAGTGAGAATTGGTGCGATTTCAAGTTCTGAGTTTGTTCAGGGATTTTTTTTTTTTTTTTGGAAGCTCAAGCACTGATGGGTTTTCCTGTTTAGTGATTGGTGGCTTTTTATTTTTCATCCCCTTTTTCTTGCATTGGGCCCATGGGTTAGAATAGGAAAACCTTCCCATCCACAGGTGGCTCTGGCTGAGCTGCTCTCACTGCCGAGCAGCGGTGGGTGTCACTGGTGTGAAATGCTCTGGTGGGACAGCTCCTGTGGTCGTATTTCATGAAGGCCACACGCGGAGGGGGGAAAGAAGATCCTCCATCCACGGATAGCTCCTCACGATGGAAGCAGGCTGGCCTCTCCATTTTGACAGCTCTCGTGGAAGCATCTTAAGGCAGTTGTCGCCTGGGGAGAAAGGAGGGGCCAGCTGCAGTTCTAATGAGTTTTGAGGCATTCTGCTCAGGAACTACAGACAGTACCCTCAAGGCATGAGCCAAAACAAACCCTCCCTCCTCTAAGCTCCTGTTGGTTATAGCGATAACAACAGTTAACTCCCATGTACCGCCATATGACCTAGAATTAGAGACAATTAAGGTTATACCTCATTTTACTTTTTTGAATCAACTTAATAAATTATAATATGTAGTGAACACATTTTTCCTTTCTTCACGTGTTCATTCAACAAATATTTATGGAGTAATTACTCACAATGTCAGGGGAAGTATTCAAAAATACGCAAAAGAAAGAAAGACAAGAAGAAGAAAGAAGGAAAGAAATCCATCCTTGCTTCTATCAGAAATCAGGCATCAGCACAGCGTGGGGCAGACAGATGAATGGTAACGGAGAAGATGACAGAAAAAAGACTAGAGAAGACATGTAGACAGTGGCAGAAGACTTTCTCTGGATTCTGGCTACTAGAGGGTAGAAGCCTATTGTAGGGAGTGGGCTATATCATGAGGAGAGGTAGTGATGTGGGGATGGCTGCCTGCCTGACATTGGATAAGCTTTTCATTTTGATTTACTGAAATAAGGAGCCATGGAGGTATTTGAGCCAAATAGTGATTGACTTAAGTTTAAAAGGTCACTATGTTGATAATGGATGGAGGCAGGATCAGAGCAAATTTGTGGCTATGTTTTCTCCACATCTCATTAGGTTGAAGTCAGATTGAATTTGACAAGGTTGTAGTTGAATCTGACCTATCGTTAGTTAAGGGAGGGACTGAAGACCCAGGGCAGGACACTTAGAACAGGAAGTTTGGCTTTAGACTGGGGAAGCTCAGTTTGCAATCTCAGACCTACTATGAAGTTGGTTTTCTTAAAAAATGCTTTTCTCCTTTCTCTACCTTATTGGAAGGATTTGTTTCAGAAATGAAACTAGTGATTCTATTTTTTTTCATTAGATATAAAATGATAAACTTCAACGAATATCCAAAAAGTAAAGCTTCAATACCTGGGCTTTTGGAGATACTCATGAGTCCAATTATATCACTGTATTATATGTAATTTTCTATTTATTATCTACCTCTGTGTATATACAACATAAAAACTCTGGTCAAGATAACTGTTTTATAGAATATATCTGATTCTATTTCTAGCCCTATGTGGAATGTAATGTTATAATACATTTTAACACTACCTGTTTTCAAGTTTCACATTAAAAATATTGTACTAGTTCTTTGAGAATTTCATACATGTTTGACCATAATCATCCTACATCCCCCAGTTATTCCCAAATTCACCCTCTCTTTTCTTCCCACCCAATTTGCTATCTTTTTACCCCCTTTTTTCCCCTTAAAGACAATCTGTACTGACTAAACTTTACCAGATACGTGGCTTTTCACTGTAGCATGAATGACTTAACAGGGGGCTACACTCTTAGAGAAAACAGACTCTTCCTCTCCCACAACCTAAGATTTGGCAATACCTCATCAGCAAGCAGATAGCAAGAGGTAGAGCTCTTTGCATTCAACTCTTCTCTCCAAGTTGGGATTTGGTCTGGCTTGGCTTACATTTGACCCTATAAATTATGCACCAACTGTTGATCAAATGAGCTGACAAATCTTCAAACCAGGAGCATGGATCTGGAAATCTGGAATGGCCATTCCTATGACTCCAGCAGTTAGGAGGTTAAGACAGGAGAATCATGAGTTCCAAGCTGTCCTGGGCTACATAGAGAGATGTTGCCTCAAAAGAACCAACCAACCAACCAACCAACCAGCCCAACACAAAAGGATTGTCTCATATCCAAGGACAGAAAGTGTCACAATTTACTTTGAGGCTTCTTAAGCAGAACCATGACCCTATGTGGGGGTACTTAACTAGATGTATGGTAATGAAAAATTTGGCAACAGCAAAAGGATTCTGAGTGTATAATGACCAAAAATCAATTCAAAATCAGATATATGTTATGAACTGGGAACACTGGTTCATGGTGCATCTGTGGTTCTGCGCACTTAACCATGAACATTTTGTGCTGAACATGCTTACCACTAGGGGACAGTGACTGGAACACCCAGGCTCAGATTTCTGTTACAAATTGCTGTGTTTTCACTGAACATACAAAGTTTTCTGCCCTTATTGCAACATACTTGAAGATGAACAATATTTTCTACCATTATTTCTCAGCATATAAGTATCAATATTTATCTTTGGACTATGTTATATTAGAATGCTTAATTTCAAAAATGTATTGTGTGGCTCAAAATATTCCTCTACCATTTATTACTATGTATTTATGAAAAGTACTGTCTTAGTCAGGGTTTCTATTCCTACACAAACATCATGACCATGAAGCAAGTTGGGGAGGAAAGGGTTTATTTGGCTTACACTTCCACATGGCTGTTGATCACCAGAGGAAGTCAGGACTGGAACTCAAGCAGGTCAGGAAGCAGGAGCTGATGTAGAGGCCATGGAGGGATGTTCCTTACTGGCTTGCTTCTCCTGGCTTGCTCAGCCTGCTCTCTTATAGAACCCAAGACTTCCAGCCCAGGCATGGCACCACCCCTTTGATCACTAATTGAGAAAATGCCCCACAGCTGGATCTCATGGAGGCATTTCCCCAAGTGAAGCTCACTTCTCTGTGATAACTCCAGCCTGTGTCAAGTTGACACACAAAACTAGCCAGTACAATTGACCCCTTGTCAACTTGACACACAAATACATTACTATTAAGCCTCAACCCTTATGTTCTTATTTATCTCCAAGATCTAAAGTCCCACAGTCTTTACATATTAAAAGTTTAATCAATTTAAAATGTCTAATATCTTTTAAAATTCAAAGTCTCTTAACTGTGGGCTCTATTAAAATACATTCTTTCTTCAAGAGGGAAAAATATCAGGGCACAGTCACAATCAAAAGCAAAACCAGTGTCTGGGATCCAACTCACGATTTTCTGGGCTCCTCCAAGGGCTTTGGTCACTTCTCCAGCTCTGCCCTTTGTAGCACACATCTTTATCTTCTGGGCTCCAGATGCCTGTATTTCATTGCTGCTGTTGTCTTTGGTGGTCACTGTATGGTACTGGCATTCCCAAAACACTGCTGTAACTAGGCTTTACCAGTAGCCTCTCATAGACTGTCTTCACGGTGCCAAGCCTCAACTCTTTTGCATGACATCTTCAGTCCTGGGCCATGAATTGCAAACTGAGGCTGCACCTTCATCAATGGCCTTCCATGTCCTCTCACTGTGCCGAGCCTCAGCTGCTCTCCATGACCCCTTCATGCTGTCAAAACCAGTACCACCTGGATGACTCTTACACATTACCAAGTCCTACTGCAGCACAAGGTACAACCTTGGCTACCTCTGGAACACAGCCTCTTAGTGCTCTTAGAAAACACTCCCCAGAAGATGTCACCTCAATGATGCTGGTCTCTTCTTAATCACCGCTAATTTCTTAGCTCTAGCTAACCAGCATCAATAGTCCCAGCAATGTAAAGTTTTCATTTTAGTAGTTCTGGTATTTTGTTAATCACAGCTGATACTTCAGCCCCAGCTAACCAGAACCACAGAATCTTCACAATCAAAACAACATAGCCCTGATAAGAGTCTTTAATCTTCCCTCTGAAATTTTACAAGCCAGGCCTCTATCTCTGCACTGTTTTCAACATAGTCTTCCAAGCTCCTACAGAACATCCCACAGAGTTCTTAACAGTCAGTGGCTGATCTTCTAGCTCAAAGTTCCAAAGTCCTTCCACAGTCCTCCCCAAAACATGGTCAGGTTGTCACAGGAATACCCCACTCCTGGTACCAATTTGTCTTAGTCAGGGTTTCTATTCCTGCACAAACATCATGACCATGAAGCAACTATTCCTGGTTGTCAACTTGACTACGTCTAAAATAAATTACAATCCAGAATTAGAAGGCTCACCTGTGGCCCTAATCTGGA